>VWPW01001908.1:102912-146396 GCA_013389825.1 Crypturellus undulatus
GTGGCCCCAGGGCCCCCTCCCCCACCCCCGCGGCCTTTAACCTTCCGTTGCGGCCGGTGCCTCGCCCGCCGCTTCCGGTCAGCGGCGCCCGCCGGGCGGCGGGGGTCTGTCCCGGCTCCCTCGCGCTCGCCCCGGCTAAGCACGTGTCGGTCCCGGGCCGTGTGGTGAACACGGGCGTGCGGAGCCCGGCGCAGCCCCCGCAAAGAGCCGGGCCGCAAGAACACGGGGCAGTGTTGGGGGCAGGCGCGTTAACCATCCCCTCTGCCGTGACCCGGCCGAGCGGCGTGTGCGAGAGGCTCTCGCTGTGACGCCGGCTCAGGAAGGGTCCCCGAGCAGCTCCCAGCGTGGTGCTGACACAGGGGTTTGCGCTTGGGACGCGGAATGTTTCTGAGAGGACTGAGGCCTGCGCTGTTCTGTGGGGAACTGTCACTGTTGACAGTTAGGTTGCCATCGTGACCCTCCGGAGTTACCTGCGCTGGGGTTGTTTCTGACTGTCAACGAGATTTAGCCAAGTAGCTGCCTTGTGGCTCCTCTATTTAAAGGCTACTTATCCAGCAGGAGGCATTTTTTAAAAAAAGTAAAGAACTTCTTCCTGTTAAAATGAATTATGGCAAGACCATACACACTTACCGGTGTCTTTGCTGTGTATTTAGTTAGCTGCTGATTCCTGAGTTCAAATTTTTTCATTATAGGCTTATGCTCTTGCTGTAGGCTTCTCACCTCTGTTGTCCCTTGGCCATACTAAAAATTGTGTTTACAAGCAACGTGAAACTTGCCTGTTTAAGGTAGGCCAGGGGTAGTTGCTAGAGCTTGAGCTGGCCCTGTATATGTGGATGCACAAATCCTCCTGTAACTTCTGTTTGCATTTGAATTTAAACATGCAGTCCTTCAGCAAAATTGATTAAAAATGTTTTTTTTTAAACTAAGCTATTTTTAATATGGCTCTTTCACTTTCCTTTTATGTGTTTAATGTGTGACTTTTGCACTTGTTCCTCGAGTAACCATGCTGTCGGTGGGCTTTCAGACTTTACAAGTTGATTTATTTGTGTCTAAGGGGTTCCGTGCTTTAACATGCTTATCCGTAGTGAAGTCACGGTGCTGAGCACCTCGTAGTCCTTTCTAGGAGTGTAACACCAGCAGGTGAGTGACCTGTGCAGTTCTTGCAGTCGGTGTGACGCTCAAATACGAGAGGAACAAAAGGTTCAGTTGGATTGCTTGAACTTAGACTCCCTTATCAAGGTCTGTGGTAAGAGATCAGGGAGACCTGTATTTCTTAGCTGTTTAGAGCTGATGTACTAAGGTACAGGACTCCTATGAAGTGAAAGCCTGAATACCTCAAAGTTTTGGACCTGAATGCTTCTCTGGGTGTCTCTTTTCTTGTCAGATTTTTACATTTTACATTCAGAAAAATAAAAGATTCCCAGCAATACTGCTAAGCTGTTAGAGTTTAAAATAGTGTTTAATGTTGAAGCTGCACAGCCCGAGATGCTGAAGCGCATGGGGGTTTCAGTGGACATGTTCACAGTTAGAGCATGTTTAAGGTTATAAATGTTTGTCTTTCAAAGACGAAGAAAGAGTAGGTTTTGCTTCTATCAGGTCTAGCTGATCGAAATATGATACTCTGACAGTAGTGGTGTTAGGTTAAGCGATGACAATGTCTTTTTTTCCTCCTATTAGGCATTATGACTGACACATGCAGTAGGGCTGTATTTCTTTTTCCAAATATTACTTTACAAAAAAAAAATGTGGTTTTAAATACAAGAGCAGAGAGCTGCATCCTGGGAACAGCTTGAGATGGACTGTGTTTGCCAGCCTCTCCAAGGGAAATGGTGAGATCCAGAGTGGTCCTAGGCCTCTGGTACCACAGGTTAGGTGCCTTTCTGGTGTTCAAAGTTTAGTTCACGGAGATCTTTGCTTACCTGTTGTGGTTCCTACTGGAGCAACCTGTCTTATTTGCTGTCTAGCTGGAGAAATGAAGAGCTTCTTGGGAAATAAGCTATTCCTCAGGTTCCAGAGCAGTCTGTATGGGCCTAACACAAGCTTTGGAGATCGCATTTTTTTGAGAAGCACACTTCTCATCTCTTGTTTATAGAAGGAAGCTGGAGAGGGCTGAAGTGCTTCAATGCAGTTGCCATTGCAGCATTTCCAAGGCCTATAGTAATTCATCTCAATGTTGTTTATCTGAAATGTTTAAAAACTCACAAATGCTGCTGGTGAGTGTCATTGAGGTAATGAAGAAGGGAATGAACCTTTTTGAGCTTGAAATAATTTTCTTTTCCAAAAGGAGGTAGGGGTGTGTGTGTGTGTGTGTGAGAACATTCCTGATATTTTATGTTGCCTGCATTCAGGCAGTGCTGTTCTTTATTCCCCCAAATGATTTATGCCTTTGCATCAAATCTCCTGGTCTAGTTTTGTGATGAATGAATAATGAATGCTCTAAATAAATGACAAGTAATTATCATTATCCTTTTTTATTTTATTTTTTAAAATCATCATCTTTTTCCACATGCTTCTGCAGTTTTTCTGTTAGCATATGCTCATTTTATACAGTACTTACAAAAATTATGTTCTTCAGACGGGGTGTGTTGTAACTGTGGGTTTATTTTTTTTCCACAGTCCTTGGACTGATTACTTTTGTGCGGTGTCTGCCAGTTTCATCCTCAGCTCCTGTCTTGCCTTTAGCTAACCCATCACTGTGCTTATGTTACAGAGCTAGGGTGGATGTTGACTCTTTAATGGGGAATTACTTATTAGATGTTTCTGTGCATTTTTGGATGTGAAGAGTTTTTATTATTATTTTGTCTTCTTGCTTTGATTTCTTCACTTCCCGCCAGCCTGTTTCTCAATATGAGGCCTACTTTTACCTTAGGATTGGGTGTTGTTTCCTCCAAATTTGCTCAGTGTCTTTCGATAAAGTAACATCTCTTCCAGCAATCCTATCCTGTCAGGCTATAGAGACTAAGGACCTGGCAGTATTTTGAGACGGATTATGTTGTAGTTTGACCTGTTAATATTTCTAGTGTACTTTTATCAGATTGGAGGGGGGAAAAAAAGGACATCTGTGTAATTTAGAGGCTTAAATGCCACCTAAGGGAGAGCTCCCTTTGTTAAATGGTACCTCCACTCAGTTTCTGCCCAGGGATTTGTAATTCAGGTAGAATTTTAAGTGGCTTAGATTCTGAAAACACTTGTAACTAGGGTTACTTCCCACGGTGACCAAGGTTGTCGGACAGCAGTTAAGAGTGGTGTACAAAATACGCACATGTTCGTGTTGGAGATCCAGAAAATTTCTGGGTTTGAGGTGAAATTCAGCAGTGTTCTGTTGCTTAGTTTTCGCTCTTATTCTTTTATGCTGGATATTTTACTTGCCTCTTTCAAGAGGCTTCTAATCTTTGATTTAGATGATTTGAATGAATCTATCACAACTTCGTGGGGCTTATTACTAATCTTACTGCTTTTTTTTTTTTTTAATTTTTGCTTGTTTTTTGCCTCTGCTGCAGGCTAAGCCATGACTTCAGGATCTGGGCATGTGGACTCCAAAGCTGAGCTCACTACTTTGCTTGAGCAATGGGAGAAAGAACATGGCAGTGGGCAAGACATGGTCCCCATTCTCACCAGGTAAGATCCAGCAAATAAATTCTGATGTTGCCTGAGAGCTTCTTTTACTGTGTTTTTTTTTTGCTTAAGGTTTTTAAATAGCTAATTAGCTGTTGATAATTTGTATCCTGTGGTCTGAAAGTTGTGCAGTGAGTGTAGCATTCAGATACGTATGATTTTGTTATGAACTTTATATTGCAAAGCTCTTAGGCAGATGTTCTCAAACATGAACTTAATAATGTGAAGTAATGGAAGCCAGGGAGAAGTCGAACAACATCTTACAAGCTTCAGGTGAGGACATCAAACTTAAGAAAGCAAGTTATGAAAATGGTGTTTCATCAGAGTGGTATTTTCGGAGTTTGTTCTCCTCATCAGATTATGTGACTGGATAGATTGTGTGAACACTGGTCAGATTGTAGAAAAGTATGAAAGAGAAACAATAGGATGAATTTAAGGGATCATATAGAGGATTTATTGAAGCTTATAGAGAAGATTTTATTGAAGCTTACTGGGTGTGCCTAAATGGAGCCTAAATGTTAAAATACTCTTTTTTAATGATGGACAGACATAGTCATGTGTTGTGAGAAAAATATCCCCTAGGCCAATAAGTTGTTCTTCTTAGGAGATTTTCAGCTGGTAATAGCAGCATTATTGATAACACATCCTCTACTACAGGAAGAACAGTTGGAATATCAGTTATGTTTGTGGTTTTCTGAGGCAAGCCTCACTTGGGTTAACTGATAATATTCTTATTTTTATGGGAATTTTATGGTAATTTCACAGAAAACATACCCAATTCCTTCTCCTACCTCAAGACAGGTCACAGGAAGAAGGATTTAAAATATTTGCTGGTACACTAGGAACTGCCCAGGTTTCTGTAAGGCGGTAGTTCTCTGTGGTTGCAGGAGGCTCCTCAGACAAACAGAGCTTCTCTGCGCAGATCCATGCTGTGTCTCCCCTAGTTGGTAACACATTTTTGCTGTTTTTACCACTCTCAAAAAAATAAGAAGGAGGTGAGGAGCAAAAATACCAATCCTAATGCCTTAAAAATGAGCAGGCTTCCTGAAAAACACGAGGCGTGTTTATTGTATCTTTGTGCATTTGTTGTCTGATTTGTACCTTGGAAGAGTCATATATGCTGTTCCAGACTTCATTGCAGTCATGAGTGCCAGAAATGTATTGGTCTAGGAAATGTAAAGAAATCTGAATTTAAAATTAAAGACGTATTTTCTTGTATGTAGTATTCTGGCACTTGCTGTTCCTCAGCTCTTTCAGTTCCCTGCATTATTTGTGTCTGAGTCAGACAACCCTCCTGTGGCTCTCCCAAGGTTTCTATGCAGTAGGCAGGTTGTTACAGATGAGGAAAGCTTGGGAATTTTGATTTTAGTAGAGATTTACTTAGGGTAGATAGCAGGGGCATTTGCTGGCTCTGGGAGATACCTGAAAGGATGTAAATCCAGTATCAGTGCAATTTGGAGTACAGGATTTCAGGAAGAGTTTAAATAAGTTTAAAAGAATCCCCTGGAAGAGATGCTACGAGTGTGCAGTGACTCCAGCTGTTGGTAGCTGATGTGCTGGGGCAGAGTGGTGCTATTGCACACTTTGGGCTTGAGACAGAGGAAGCTGTGCTCCTCTTGCTAACAAGGGGCATTTTTCTACTTCCTTCTGCCCTCTGGGCTAAGTGAGAGAACTTCCTCTTGTGACGGGAAGTCCATTAAACGTGATATGTGAGTGTGTAATAGTGAGTGCTTCAGCAGTAATAACACAGTAGCAACCACCTGGTGGCTTACAGGCCACAGGTGAATTGTCAGATCCGAAGAAATTCATTTTCTGGATTAATTACCTAATAACCTAGTTTTCTGGACTGTCAGAAGGTATCAGTGTAAGAAAAACAATGTCAGCAAGTGACTAATACTAATATTATCTCTTTTTTTTCCGAGAAAAATATAATTTGAAATAATTCTTCCAGAGCATTAGTTCGTAGTCTAAATGCAACTTGTATTGAAACATACTGGCAAGTCCTGGGAGCCGTATCCTTCGTGTGGTCTGGAGAGGCAATATTTGGTCTGCCTTAAGTTACGCTATCTACATTGGTGGGGAGATAGCGAGGTTGAGAGATGCTTGTGTATAGCCCACTGCCCCTTCTTTCTTCACCCCCAGGGTGAGCTCAGTTTGTAGGAAGTGGAAATGAGGCTCTTACCTTTTTGAAAATGACTCGCAAAGGCAGCTCTAAAGAGAGGGGCAAGAAATAAGACATGAGAGGAAAATACCACCACCACCTCCAGCCACATAAAACTTAGGTTTTTGCATGCATGCAAGGTCTGAATGACTAGGGAACTGATAGAATACTAAGGAAATGGCAAAACCTGAATAAATATTAACTACTTCCGTGGCTTTTTTTTTTTTTTTTTTGTTAAAGCCCTTTCAACAGAGCACGTGACTGTGTTATGAAAACAGGTTGAGCTTTCTTAGTCTTTCAGGCCTTCTCTCCCTTTGGTGAGGAACTGATAGACCATGTAGAGAGATTCACCCAAGTCACTTCTCAAACAAAAAAGGCTGCAAAGACTTAACATTTAAACTGTCGAAGGGGAAAGGAGATGTTATTTTTGGTTGTGGGCCTGGTAAGAATCTTTTTGAAGCCGCCTTTGTATGCTTTAAAGAAGAAAAGGGTAATATAAAAAAATTGGATCTCCTCCTGCCATTTTAAATGTCTGTTTTAAAACAGCAGTGATCTTTTTTTTTTTTTTTTTTCTTTTTTAATGTTGGCCAAGAAATTGTGCCTTCTTGTTTTAAAAAAAAAAAAAAAAAAAAACAAAAAAAACCAACACAATCAGCGACTCACGTGCCTGTCTGATCTAGGCTGAGCTGATGTCGTTGTCCCTGGGGCAGTCCAGCTCCAGACTGTCATGTTTGGCTGCCTACCTAACCAGGCTGCGGTGGGGAGCGTGTTTCGCTTGCTCTCTGTGCTGCTTGTCAAGCCTTTCTGGCAAGCTCCCAAAAAGCCGATTAGCACCTCAAAAGACCTGATAACTCTGCGGTTCAACTTCTCAACTCCCCATTTGTCCCAGCTGGCTGTTGGCAGGCACCCCTCGAGCTATTAGTTTCTATAGGGGGAAAAAATATGAAGAGCTGGCAGTGGAGTGCTTAAGGAACTGGCTTTTGCCAGGAATCTGTGAGAGCTCAAGCTGAGCCACCTGTTAGCAGGAGGCACGATTTGCATCTCTTCAGATTCAGGCTTACTGCAAGTAAATATTAGAACCCCACAGGATCAACAGTTTGCTGAGAGTTAATTGTCAGATTGGAGAAAAGCGCGAAAGTTTCCTCCTCGTTCCCAATAAGGTAATTTGCTGTTGCAACAGTCCGGGCAGGCCTTACAACATCATCTCTTGGCACACTGCCAAATCTGTGTCATTCACAAAGGCAAACCTAAGTACATTTTTTTGCCTCTAATCATTCCTGGCAGCACAGGATATTTTCTGGAAAGTAACAGGAGTGGAGCAGGAATTGGTGGTGTTCTGTGAGGGAAATCTGCAAGTGAAAGAAAAATAATTTCCCAGGAATTCCTGCAGCCTTCCTGCAGTTTTCCCTGGCCAGTACTAAGTCAGTTCACTAGCCCTGGGGTGTGCAGACCTTGCATTAAACTGCCGTGCTGACAGTAGGTTCTGCACTCCCTTCTACTGGCTTCAGTAGAAGGGAGGGAATGAGGTTGTATGCCAAGGGAATAAAATGAATTTGGTAATGCTTTTTAATGCCCACTCTCTATTTCACCTCAAACATGTGTTTCCACTGGGAAACTTGCTGAAGAAAAACATTGCATGTATATAAGAGTATTTATTGTTTGGCCTGTTCTTCATTTTAAATAGAAATGATTAATTCCTGCATTGCTTGATGCAAGTGAATTGGGCATAGGATTTCTTGTATCTTCTTAGGGTGCTTCTCAGTTTAGGGGAAGATGCAACTTTAAAACTGCCTCTGATCTTTTGCTGATACATTAAATGCTTCCCTGTATCTGATGGTCTGTGAATGGGTAGCCAGAAGAGTTTCCCCTTCTCCTAGTTGCTACAGCAGCTGACACGCTTGGTAAAAAAGATCGTTGAGCTTGGATGGAGCTGAAGGGATACAAGTAGAACAAAATAGGAAATAAAGAGGTGCGATGTGGGGTGTTTCTTGCAGAGTGTGTTGTAGAAGGTTACTAGGACTCTCATGTGAGCAAATGAAAGGTATCAGGCCACCTCCATTATATCTCACTGGAGCTTTCTCAAGTAGCAAGAGATTTCTGGCAGGATAAGCTTTGTTTTGTTTCTCTTCAGAACGGAATGAAGTGGGATGGAATTACCTATTTGAGGAGGAAAATTTGCTCTATTCACTGCTTCTCCTCTTGGAGTTTTGGCAGGCAGCCTCCTCCCAAGCAGTGCTCTTGCGCTGTACTGGGACCTTGATAAAGGCCGAGTGTGTTTGGGGTGCGTCAAAATGAGATATTAGAGGAAAGTCTCTCCTTTTAACTTGTTCTGCTCTAGCAGACAGCCAGAAATCCTCTGGTAGCACTAAATACAGTATAAGTGAGAGCTGATGAGCTGTTTTATTAACAAGCTGTGAGGAGCTGCCTCCTAGGACCAGTCTGAGTTGGGAATCTGCTTATTTTCTTTTTTTTTTTTTTTTTTTTTTTTTTTNCTCTATAGAATGTCTGAGCTGATTGAGAAGGAGACTGAAGAGTACCGCAAAGGAGATCCAGACCCTTTTGATGACCGACATCCAGGTGAGATTTACTGAATGTGTTTGGCAGCCCCAGCTCTATCTCAACTGGTACCTGGTAACTCATATTTAATAATGAACTATATCTAACTTGAACATGTTCTGCTGCTTATCAAGGTCTGGTATTGCTTTCAAACAGGGAAATTGTGCTCTATAGTATTGTTACCTGGCAGTTTTGAGGTTTGTTTTTGACATCTCAAGGCCCTGGATAGACTTCTGAAAGAGCATTTCAGAGTCTGATTTATGAAATATGGGTATGATTATGTTAATAAGTTGCAATTAAAGAGAAATACTGGGTCTGAGTTGCACAGAGAGGGCAGTCTGTCTCAAATTATCTTGAATTCCCTTTTGAGTTTACAGCTGGGTAAGTGTAGTGCTTTGGGATTGTCTGTTTTGTTTGGATTTAAAAAAAAATATTTATTTTGAGATGATTTATTTCCAGATTCTTGGAAACAACTTGTCTGATATTCTTATCTTCACTGTACATAAAAACGACAGTTCAACACTCTTGGGCTGCCAAGGTCTCTTATACTTTGACTACTAGGGCATTATTTTACAGAGCTGATGCCTCCTAGAAGAAGTATTAGCTCCGTTACTAATTTTTACAATTTATCCTGTAATTTTCCTGCTGAGAAAGATTTTCTTCTGATCTGAGGATAGTTGTTCATTATTGCTCCTGAAGTCCTGAGGTTGCTGATTCTTTTTTCTGTGTTTCTCCTGCAGGTCGAGCAGACCCAGAGTGCATGCTTGGGCACTTGCTAAGGATACTTTTCAAGAATGACGATTTCATGAACGCGGTAGGTTCGCCCTGAGAGCAGCACCTGGCCGTCCCTGTCACCTTCTCATGGTTTCTGTCCATTTTGTGCTTGTTTCATTTTGCTGATGTTGGGCCTATTTCTTCCATAACAGTTTTCTTTAAACAGAGTTTAAGAAGGGACTTGTTTGCCACTGTTGTAACGCCTCAAGGAAGGGGGGGGATTTACTAGCTGTTCAGAAATGCTGGAATATTTGTAGTAATAACTGAATTAGTTCTTCTCAAACTTTATCACTCTGAAGAAATTACTGTTTTTCTAATACAAATTAAAAAGTATAATTAACTTTTAGAATAGGAATTACTACCACTAATTCCAGTGTCTAGAGTCTTTATCCTTAAATACTCGGAAATGCTGGACAAGGGCAGAGGAGCATAGTAATTCTCGAAGGCTTAGGAAGAGGATTAGGAGGCAAAAGTCTGCCTTTTCTCTTGCCCTGCTACACTTGTAACATCAGTTTATTGCTAGAGCTTTTGTTACCTTCATCTCCCTACAAATGTTGGCATACATTGTGGTAGGGATTCTGCCAGAATGCTTTTTGATTTGTATTTTTATGCATTTGGCTTTACAAATCTGAATACCAGATTTGAAGGAAATTCTGTTTCTCTGAGGAGTTATTAGTTAGTATTGGAGAGTGCAGGTTAACACACTTGTTGCCTGTAAATCCAGGGTTTGCATATATCTTTCATTTTATTATTTTGCTGCTGTGGGATTTTACTGCTCTGGTTTTACTCAGAGATGATTTTCAAACCAATGCTGTTCCTATCTTCTCTAGCTAGTGAATGCTTATGTGATGACAAGCAGAGAGCCTCCACTAAACACTGCTGCCTGCCGACTCCTTCTGGATATCATGCCAGGACTGGAAACTGCTGTTGTCTTTCAGGAAAAGGTATTCTTTATACTGAGGCTTGATTCATGAACTTGGGCTATTGTGTACCCCAACAGTTCCTCCAACAGGAGAAACAGTAAAAAGAAAGCCTGAAGCTCTATTTCTTTCAAATGGTCTATGCAGACTTGTATTTCTTGCAAACGATCTATGCAGACATGTTCTTGTATTTAGTATTAACTTATTCAGCTCACAAAATCTGGGGTGGTCAATAGCTTCTAGGGTGTAACGGGGACTTGATTCATGCAGCAGAGGAACTGGAATTTAATGTTTTGGGAAATGTAATGCTTTGAATTGTTATTTTACAGACCTGCAGCAGGCCATATAAAATGTTAAGCCTCTCTGTAGTAGGCCCAGCCAGTAATTTACAGCTACAGAAGAGCGGTACTGTTATTAGAGCTAAGTGATCAGCAGGCCATACTTTAAGCAATCTAAAATCCACATATTTTGTGGAGTTTAGCTGCCCATCAGACTCCTGCACCTTTGCAAGTCTGTTTTGAAGGACTGTGTAGAGAGGTTGAAAGTGAAGGGAAAGTTAGTTTTGCCCCTAAGCCCGAATTTCCTGATCTGTAAAATTAAGAGAATCTTAAATTTGGAAATGAGATAGTGCTTTCTGTAGAAGTCCCAAATGAGTTTCTTTTAAGGATATGAGGTCTGAGAAGATGGCAAGAGGGAAGAGTAATATGCTACCTCTGTGAATTGATTTTAATTTGAGGTTTTTAACCTGTCCACAGTTTAGAACTTAGAGATTTTTGATCAATAAAAGTTAAAAAAAAAAATGATATTTTGCTGTTTAGGGAGGTTTTAAATATAATTTGCATGTAGGAGATTGTAGGACAGTTAACCAAGTGTGCTGTGTTTAAGAGTCTATATTGTCCTAGTCATAAAGAGGCCCTCTGGTGGCCAGTGAACTTCCCATCTCAATTGATTTTTTTTTTCTTTTTAATGATTAAAGAATATTTAAATAATAATGTGAATTTGAATGTATAGTGAACAGTGCTTTAAAATCTGTGAGCTGAGGGTTCTCACAGAAATATGACTTCTAATCATTGCTTTTAGTTGATCTTTTATCATACTGTAAGTAGTCATTCAAAATCGTGTGCAAGATTCCTTTTTGTCTAATAATGTGCTATATGCTGCTTCAAGGCCTCATAATGATTCAGGGGAAAAAAAAGAAAGCTACAGTCTTTCCTATTGTGTTTTAGTTGACTGTTTTAATTTTAATTTGCGCTTATTCAGACTGGTTAAACAAATGCATGTTAGGCTGTGTTCAAATGCTGCCTCGTTTGTTACTACTAAAAGCACTGACTATATTTAACATGAAGATTTTCATTTTAGCAATTGATTAACTTCCTTGCACTTTGTTTTTTCTGAAACCATTCTGGATTTGTGGGCCTGTTGACAATTGTTCTTTGGGTTCATGAGTAATCATTAATGTAAATAGTTCCTCTGGCAACAGCCAGCTGGCTTAAGTGGTTTCTCAGTTTGGCCCTAGTAAGCTTTGAACTCCTAGTGAACTGCAAGAATCTTAGCCAAATGTGATTCTACTTGGTATAAATTCAACACCAGACCTTTGAAACCTCCCAATTTGCTGGCAATTTACATGAGTGAAACTGGCACTATGTTTGTGTGTTTTTTTTTTTTTTTTTTTTTTTTCTGGTGGTGTTTGGTTGACCAATTTAAACTTGTCTTTTGCCGCTTTCTTCTTCTTCCATTCTGGAAGATTTCTGCAGGTGTGCCAGTCTTGATCCTAGGTATCTAATGCCTGGGAATAGTTTTATGCAGCTTGTTGTTTTGCTTCCCTATAGTTTAATATTTTCATTCATAATTTAACCAGCAGGAAATCCAGCCTAGGCCTGAGGCTGAAACAGGAAGGAATTGTTACTAGTAGATGTTTTCATTGGCACCAAGGAGGAAAAATGGAAGTCTAACTGTTGGAATTATTCTCTCTTTCCTCATTTTAGGAAGGCATAGTTGAAAATCTCTTTAAGTGGGCACGCGAGGCTGATCAGCCCTTGAGGACATACGCAACAGGGCTCCTGGGAGGAGCTATGGAAAACCAAGACATTGCTGCAAATTACAGGGATGAGAACTCGCAATTGGTAATGATCTACTGATGTGCTTTTCTTCTTTAGAGACAGATATGTGTATCTCTTTTTTGTTGTTGTTGAGGAGCTCACATTCACGAATTAATATGCAGTCAATTGAAATGGCTTAGAAGCAGGTAGGAATGACAAATATGGCTCTCCGGATGCTGTACAGCATCAAAACACAGGTGAATTCTTCGAGGCTTTACCTGCACAAGAGTTAGATGAATAGAAAAGAAGCCTTGAGGTTTTGTCGGACTGCAGCCTGAGAGCTACTGTTTCCAAAGGGAACATTACTTGGGGTTAGACTGGGATGACAGGAGTATGGTGCAAATTGGTATTTGCTACTGTTGGCACCATTATAGCTGATCTGCTCTTGACTGCTTTCTTGCCACTTCTCGGTCACAAGGAGAATGCCTGCACATAATTTATTTGTAATGACAGTAGTTATAACAAAAAAAGATTGGAGTTGTCTTGTTATTTAAGCATCATTTCTCTGGGCCAACTACTGCACCACAACATGCTTGTTATTTTATGTTCAGGAGGTGGTTTTTGTTAAAAGCAAGAATACGACCAGTGCAAGTTGTGTGCTCACGCTTGCTTATTTGTATAACAGGTGGCTTTGGTGCTTCGACGACTGCGAGAGTTGCAGGTTACTGAAATGACTACGAAACAAGAAAACAAGAGGCCCAGCCCTCGGAAAGTGCCATCGGATCCTCTGCTGGCTCTGGATGAAGAGGCCGTGGATATGGATTACGGGGAGATGGCAGTAGACGGAGAGCAGGAGGAAGTTGCTGGGGATATGGAGATCTCCTTTCATCTTGATTCGAGTCACAAGACCAGTAGCAGAGTAAACTCTGCCACAAAACTAGATGATGGGAGCCTGAGAAAAAGCAAGTCAGGGAAGCAGCACGAGAGAGACGGCTTCCGGAAGGCCAAGCAAAAACTGGGCTTCTCCACTTCGGAACCAGAGCGGATGTTTGTGGAACTATCCAACAGCAGCTGGTCAGAAATGTCCCCATGGGTGATTGGCACTAATTATACACTTTATCCTTTGACTCCTGCCATAGAGCAGAGACTAATTCTTCAGTACCTGACTCCCTTAGGGGAGTACCAAGAGGTGAGCATTTGAAGGTGGGAAGAAGAACTCTCTGTTTGAGTTATCCTGGTGAACAAGTGATATCATAGGGAACAGACTGGAGAACTGTTACATTGCTTGGAGATTAATAGACTTTCCTAAGGTGATGATGATGTTTTTTCAAACTGCTTGAAGTCATAAGGAGGCTAGTCTCTAGCAGGTGTGTGTTCTGGTAGCCCAAGCCTGGCACCAGAAGCTTTATTCCTGGGTTCTCTGTTCTTCCAAGTATTGCTTATGTGATAAAGGGCAAGTCACTTTATTTGAAATACAGACATTTTTCCTTCTTACTCTAGAAGAGTTGAGGGACTCCAGCATTTAACTTCTGAGGAAGCTGAAACTAAAATCCTGAGTGAATGGCCTGTGTAGAACCTCAACAGCAGTTCTGATGAGAACTGGTTGTGCTTGTGTTAGGTACTTTTGAGGGCTGCTGTTATGAGTGTGGCAAAATAGTAAAGCCCTATCAAATTGATCAAAGAGTGTTTCCTTATGTTACCATAAACCTCCTTTTAGCATAGGTTTGCAGACCACCTGTGTGTCTGCTTAGTTGTTTTTTCCATTTAAATTTGTTTGAATTAGAAGGAGCAAAGCAACACACGGTTTTTCTTTGTGCTGTGTGTTTATGTGTGTGTGCGCATGCACTTGTGTGCCCTGCTTCTGAGAGCCAAAGAAACATTATCCCCTAATACCCTGCGTGCTGACTGGATCCCTTTGTATGCCAGCAATAATAGGATAGAAAAGTAGGAATTAATGCTATAAAGCTGTTACACAAAGAATTATGCAAGGGTTTTGGTCTGTTGCCCTGCTGCTACTTTTTTCTGTTCAGTTGTTGGTAGTTGTCTTTGCACAGATGGAAAGTGGAAGCTATCGCCAGGGTGGGATCGGTGTGGATTTGCCATACCTGCTCGTGAAGGAGAGTCTTAGGATTTGCGTGTGGCGGCTGTGCTGCACCTCACTGCAGTCAGCAGATGCATTGCAAGAGGTCTGTTAACATTTATTGCTTCCTATGGATGGAGCTGGTTACCACTGACCTCTCAACAGGTATCTGCTAATAGCAGAGAAACGGGGGTTTGAGAGAGTAAAAAACAAAACAGACCTCAACTTTCCCATGAAATGTTCAGCTTGCCTCCTAATTTCATTTTTTTCTTAGCTGCTGCCCATCTTTATGCAACTGGGATCAAGAGAGCTGATGATGTACTACATTGATCTGAAGCGAACCAATGATGTGCTGCTCACTTTTGAAGCCCTTAAGGTAAACTGCTTTAATGCAAAAAAACCTTGCTTTAAACATTGTGAAACCCGAAATGTGTGTCTTCTGCATGTGGCAAAGGCAAACGATCACCCCTCTAGGCCTGCACTTCTTGCAGACTGTCTAGGGACTGGAATTGGCTTTGACACAACTTGAATGCTTTGAGTTTTTCTTTAACTCTGGAATATTAAAAAAAAAATGGGGGAGAATAAAAGGGTCTTAATTGCAAGATATGTGCCATTAATTTCCCCTGCCAACTACCTCTCTGAAAATGGCAAAAATTCTTTTCTCTACCAAATGCTCGTGCTTCTACTGCCCTTAGGTGGCACTCCTAAGTTATTCTTTGGCCTGTCATCTCAAGGGTGAGAATTGGAAGCAGCTCCTTCCCAGAAGCTCCAGCATGAAATCCATGCTTAATGTTTGAAACGATTGCTCATACGACACAACCTGTAGTTTATCTCCCCCAAGAAATGAAAACACAAAATAACCCTCCCTGTCTGAACTTGCAATGCTTCATAACCAAGGCTAATGCTGCTGCAAGTTCCTTGAGTTACAGCGGAAGAAATCTAGTCTAACCTGCGTCCGTCTTTCCTTAGCATTTGGCATCGTTGCTACTGCACAACAAGTTTGCGACGGAGTTTGTTGCTCACGGAGGGGTGCAAAAACTGCTAGAGATCCCACGTCCTTCCATGGCAGCCACGGGAGTCTCCATGTGTTTGTATTATTTGTCCTACAATCAAGATGCCATGGAGAGGGTGAGAGACTTTCTTTTAATAGGACTGCAGTGATTCTTATGGTTTGAGGGACTTTACGCTTCCTACCCAAGTTCAAATGGGGAACTAACATCTCCAAGCTAAAAAGCAAATCCATATATGAGACCTGGTTCTTGAAGAACAGTTACTCCCCTCTAGACTTGGGACGTTTGTTTCTCAGAACCCTCGTTTTCCATGGACTGAGTGATTTCTCTTTTGCAATCTTTTTCTCGTCCTTCTCACCAATGTTTGCTTCCTAGGTGTGCATGCACCCCCACAACGTGCTCTCGGACGTTGTGAACTACACGCTGTGGCTCATGGAGTGTTCCCACGCCTCGGGCTGCTGCCATGCCACCATGTTCTTCTCCATCTGCTTCTCCTTCCGTGCTGTCCTGGAGCTCTTTGACAGGCACGATGGCCTTCGTCGGCTGGTGAACCTGGTAAGGCTTGCAGCCTTCTGTAGTGCTGAATGCTGTTGTAATGTAGGATTTTACACCTTTTACAGTTAGTTACTGCGGATAGTTCACATATTTCTTCCCATTCCACATGTGCATGTTGTGTTGCCACACACCTTTTGGATGCTAGCACATCCAGCCTGGTTTGAGGAGAAATATAGCTGTGTTTGTGCTGTGCTGCAGCGTGGCTGCATTAATCACCTACCCTATAAACCTAATTATATAGCTTCTGTGCAAAAGCTGCTCTGTCTGTATGGTACTGCTGGGTGTGCTCCTAAAAGCTGAAGTTGGTGCTAATTCAAGGACATCCCTACTCTTTCTGTAGATAAGCACACTTGAGATCTTAAACCTGGAAGACCAAGGAGCCCTGCTGAGCGACGATGAGATCTTCGCCAGTCGCCAGACGGGGAAGCACACGTGCATGGCCCTGCGCAGGTACTTTGAGGCTCACCTGGCCATCAAACTTGAACAAGTGAAACAGTCACTTCAGCGCACCGAAGGTGGCATTCTTGTCCATCCGCAGCCCCCGTACAAGGTGAGCAGCACATTGCAAGCTTTTAATAATGTGATGCTCTTTTTTTCAGTGAGTCTGAGTTGCAGGGATACATGAATCTTCTTTGAAGCCAGCAGAATCACTAGATAGTGTGTAACTTATAGGGTTTTTTTTTTTTTTGTGCCTTTTTTCTCCTCTCCTTGGACTGTCACTGCTATTGAAAATGTGTAGAAAGCTTTTGAGGTGCATCTAAACTATATTTGATTATTGTTCCCATTTTGCTTCCATGGTTCTACCGCCATATTTCAAAAACTTACGTTAAAGATATTAAAACCAAGTTATTTTTGATGCTCATGGACCTTTTTAGATGCTTTTGAGCTCTGAAAGGACACATTCATGCTGTTGCAGGTAAGTGCATGAGTAGAAAAACTTGAATATGAAATTGTCATTTGATAATGACAAAATAAATGTGTCTGTAATACACTTTTTTTTTTTTTTTTTTTTTTTTTTTATAATGAGATGGGAGACACTGGCCATTATTTTTTTTTCCTCCGCTCTCTCTGTAAAACCATTTTAAAATCACAATTTTCTGGATGCTTGTTTCAGGGGAACACATCATTTGTGGTTTGTTTATAATGGTTTTCCAGAAGTGCTGAAATGATAAAATGGAAGTTCCTCTGGCTTCTGTGAAAATACCACTTCATTTTCAGTATTTAAAAAGCAGTATGTAAAAGCTGTTGTCATTTTTTGTGATTTCAGAATTTTTGACTTGGAGATGAAGAACAGGCATGTTAGGAATATCCCTTTTCTACAGTATTTTTTGCAGTTGGAACTTAGGAACTCTATAACTCAATGTTTTTGCAGCCTCTCTTAATTCTTTAATGGAGTTGTCTCCTGAATGACAGTTATTAACTGCTAGATTAGGAGTTTAAAAGCAGCTTGGAATTTTAATGTAGTTCCTCTAAGTTCATCTAACCTTTCTTTAGCAGCAAAGAAACCTAAAGGGTTTTATTCTTAAGCTTATTATTGCCTGTTATAGTGGCAGTTGCTTCTTTTTCTTTTCATAGCTGGAGAATAGCTCACAAAGTGCATATTTAATCTGCAAGAAAGAGCACTAGCTTCTCTCTCTTGGTGTGGATGCTGTTAACTCCCAGCAGTGAAGGGCTAGATCTGCATGTTTGTAGCCTTTAATCTTTCTAACTCTTTTCCTTCCAGGCCTGTTCTTACACTCACGAGCAGATTGTAGAGATGATGGAGTTCCTCATCGAGTATGGGCCAGCACAGCTCTACTGGGAGCCTGCCGAGGTCTTTCTCAAGTTGTCCTGTGTGCAGCTCATGCTTCAGCTCATTTCAATAGCGTGCAACTGGAAGACCTACTATGCAAGGTGAAATATTTGCCGTAGCACTGCATTTCTTCAGGGCGATAAGTTGCCCCTCTTAGGCAGGGCATCAAGACTCTTAGATTTCCTCTCTCTGTTAGAGGAAGTATCCAAGTTAGGCACACACTGCTTAGGCAGGGCCTGTGATACAGTTGCGAGTGCTTGTGAAATAAAATGTTGTGGAAAACCATATTGAACTCAGAAGGTAGAGGGGGATGTCGCAAAGTTTCTGAAATCTGCATCTTTGTTGCACTTAGTTGTACTTCTGTGCTGCTTCCTCTCCCTCAGTTTGTTGACGGTTTTGTTGAAGGACTAGTTGTGTTATCATCAGAGGCTAGAAAACCTTTAAAGGAGAGTGTGAAATCAAGGCTTGTGTTAATTCTGGAGGGAGGTGGAGTGTCAATGTGCATGTCGCAAGCTTAGCTGGCTCAAACCAGCATGTCGCTGGTTTGTTGGCATTTGAAGTTTAATGAGCAGATAAAACTGCATGAGGCAGCTGTAGGCAACAAGCCAAGGTGCATGAGAGGAGAAAGGGGTTGCAGGTTGTTTCTCTTGCATTGCTGGGGTTAGAGTCCCTCATTGAAATACCTGCAATGAGTTTGTAGAGAAGTTCACCTTGGGATGTTGCTTTTCAATCCTCTCTGTTGTCCTTGCTTACTTCCTTCTCCCGAATCTTCAGCATCCATATTGTTAACTAAAAAGAGAGCGTGCTACCCGAGGCCCTTATAGAAAAGCATTAAGATCACATCCTGCCTTCAATGGGAGGATGGTTACAAGGTTCCTGCCTCTGTTTACCTAATGAACATCTGCCCTAAGGGTAGGGGTGTAGTCCTCCCTAGAGATACGCTCGCTGGTGAGGCAGTGTCTGCTGCAGGTAGCCATCATGAGCTGCATGCTCCTTGCCAGTGCTTCCCAATCCTTGCCGTCTGCAGGAGCTCCGTGCCTACCTGGCCTTGAAAGCTCTTGAAATCTGTTTTGCTTCTGCAGTCCCCTGCCTCCTCCTGTCTCTCAGGTTGCACTCTCCTGGGTAGGTCCTGTTCTCTTCTCTCTTGTTCCCAGCAGCTTGTTCCTAATTGCTGTCTCACTTAACTCCTACCTTGCCACCTTAAGCCAAACGTTCCACTTTCCTCCACATAGCATGAGGTTTGTGCTGTTGCCTTGGTCCTCCATCTCCTTCCCTAAACTGCCTCCCCAAAGGGCCCTGCCACCTCAATCTGTGGTGTCAGCCTGTATTCCTCATGCCTCTCCTCTGTCCAAGTTACTGCTTTTAGAATGGAAAACTTTAAAATCAAAAGGAACCTTCAGAAACTTCTGATGTGACTGATTTACTCTTCTTGTTGTTGGAGTAGGGTAGATCGGACACAATTTTACATTGTTGAAATGGCTCTAAACATATACACAATTAAGAAATTCTTTTGTTCTCATCTTGCAGGAACGACACGGTAAGATACGCTTTGGATGTACTGGCTATCCTGACTGTGGTTCCTAAAATCCAGCTGCAACTGGCAGAACCTGTGGATGTATTAGATGAAGCTGGATCTACCATTTCCACCGTGGGTAAGCTGAAGTGACCTATTAGTGGTCTTCTCAATGCAGTTTCAGGTGGTTTCCTACAATGGAATGAGGGCTAGAATAATTCATATGTTCAGAGTTACTGTCAGAGATGCAAATGAAAAGCAGAGCAGACTGTGGTTTAAAATGGTGTCATGATTGGCGCTGTGGTTGGTTTTTAAATTTGAAAGTATGGTCTTGGACTCGCTTGTTTTTCAAGACTCATTAAATATAAATGTGGGCATACCCCCTTTTGTAATGGGACTATTAGGTTCCTTCAGCTTCCCAGAAATTTAGATCTCCTGAGGATATGGCATTTGGGAATATGGGAGAGAAATAATTACTATTATGTATGTGTTTGAGTTATTCTTTAATTGACTGCCTACAGATTCAGTATGCAAATGAATGAGATGCGGCTGGACCAGATCCAAGTCCTACGCATTAAACGGGGCCTGACTTATTTAAGGAGGGGGCAGGAAAAGGTGGAAAGGGGGAGTACTACATGTAGGTGGGAGGCAGTTTCATTTGCATGAAGATTTTTCTTTCTTAGAGGAAGCTTTTGATCTGAAATGGACACAAAAACAACAGGATCTCTCTGGCTGTAGAAGACAGTAATTTTGATACTAGGTTTTGTTTTCCCCTGACTTGCTTTTTTGTTGTAGTTGTTCCCTTCATAACGAGGTCTCCTTTCCCTTCATGCCTAACTTGTTAATGTTTATACAAGAGAGTTGCTTTCTGTAACAGGAATCACAGAGACGTGCTCATGCATCTTTCGTTGTGTCTCAAACTGCAAACCTGGGCCATGCCTGAATGCCCTTCTGACAGGTTATGCTAACTCTTTACTTCTTCATGATGAAGCAAAGAAGCATCAGTGAAGGAAAATGCTTCGCTAGGGGGATAGAAAAATCCCTTTGAGGCTATCTAGAAGAAAACATCTTGCTTTAAGAGGTCTCAGAATGAATGCAAATTACATATTTTCCTCAGATTTGTAGAAGACTCCCCTTATCTGATGAACTGTGT
The DNA here is from genome assembly GCA_013389825.1 of Crypturellus undulatus. Taxonomy (NCBI): domain Eukaryota; kingdom Metazoa; phylum Chordata; class Aves; order Tinamiformes; family Tinamidae; genus Crypturellus; species Crypturellus undulatus. The sequence goes on from VWPW01001908.1 coordinate 123,081, forward strand.
AGGATAAGTTTTGTCTGATGAACTGTGTAGGCTAAGTTTGGAGTATTAAAGTATTTTTTTCCCTCTTAATAGGTATTAGCATCATCCTTGGAGTTGCCGAGGGTGAATTTTTCATCCATGATGCGGAGATTCAGAAATCAGCCCTTCAGATCATCATCAACTGTGTGTGTGGCCCAGATAATCGCATCTCTAGTATTGGCAAATTCATCTCTGGGACTCCTCGGCGAAAGCTTCCTCAGGCCAGGAGCAGCGAGCACACACTGGCCAAGATGTGGAATGTGGTGCAGTCCAACAACGGCATCAAAGTGCTGCTGTCCCTGTTGTCCATCAAGATGCCCATCACGGATGCGGATCAGATCCGAGCGCTGGCCTGCAAAGCCTTGGTGGGGCTCTCACGCAGCAGTACTGTCCGGCAGATCATCAGCAAGCTGCCCCTCTTCAGCAGCTGTCAAATTCAGCAGCTGATGAAGGAGCCCGTGCTTCAGGACAAGCGCAGCGAGCACGTCAAGTTCTGCAAATACGCGGCGGAGCTCATCGAGCGCGTCTCAGGGAAGCCCTTGCTCATTGGCACAGATGTCTCCCTGGCTCGGCTGCAGAAAGCAGATGTGGTGGCCCAGTCGAGGATCACGTTTCCCGAGAAGGAGCTGCTGCTCCTCATTCGGAACCATCTCATCTCCAAGGGCCTAGGTGAAACTGCATCCATCCTTACAAAGGAGGCTGACCTGCCCATGACCGCGGCGTCTCACTCGTCTGCCTTCACCCCTGTGGCGGCGGCGGCTGCCTCCCCCGTGGCCCTGCCTCGCACTCCCCGCATAGCTAACGGCATTTCAGCCCGCTTGAACAGCCACACGTCCGTGGCTTCCACTGCTGCCTCTGTCCATGCTCAGCCAAGGCCGTCGGCATCCCAGGGTCCGGTTGCCCTTCCAGGCCCTTCTTATGCCAGCAACTCCCCGCTGATCGGCAGGATTAGCTTTGTGCGCGAGCGGCCGTCTCCCTGCAACGGCCGGAAAATCCGAGTGCTGCGACAAAAATCGGACCATGGCGCCTACAGCCAGAGCCCAGCTATCAAAAAGCAGCTGGACAGGCACCTTCCTTCCCCGCCCACGCTGGACAGTATAATCACAGAGTACCTTAGGGAGCAGCATGCCCGCTGCAAGAACCCTGTTGCCACCTGTCCCCCTTTCTCTCTCTTTACTCCCCACCAGTGTCCTGAGCCAAAACAGAGGCGCCAAGCGCCAACTAACTTTACCTCACGGCTGACCCGCAGGGCAGCCTTTCCGAAGTACGGAGGGGTGGATGGTGGCTGCTTTGATAGACACCTTATCTTTAGCAGGTAAGGGAGATAATTTTTTCTTGATTCATCTGAGTATCGCCTGAGCCAAAAAGCCTCGCCTGGATTGGGGCTGAGGAGTCCCACAGTGGCATCTCCTTGGACTCACAAGTGTCCTCATTTGACCGTGACGACTGGGAGAGCTTTGGTAGAGGCAATTTTGGAAGCTCTTCTGTTTCTCTTGCTCCATAGTGCTAATTCTTAGTACCTGCAGTAGTCACCTGCCTTTTCAGGGTCATGATAACTTGTTAGCGACATTAGCCAAGGAAAGCCGTGGCTCTTTGTTCCTATTTGGGTGGTGAGTATGCAGTGCTAATTGTACAAGAGAGACACAGCACAGCCTTGAGGTTGGTTGGCCGGCAGACCCAGACCTGCTGGCAAACAGATGGCAACAGGATCCTTATTCTTGCCCTTGCAGACTAGCCTGCAATGCTGCCAATTGCTAATCTTTCTACATGGTTCTTCTTTGCTGGGATTACACTGGAGGAAAAAATCTTTGCAGTAAAACCAGCATCACCTTGAACATGACGATGACAGATTATTTAGCTGATACCTTTAGCTGGTGCCTCTTTGCTCTGAGCGTTTTGTGACTTAGTCTTTTGCCAGCTGTGCATTTTTCCAGGTGACAGCATTAGAGATTTTCCCACAGGCTGTCTACAACAACAGACACCCAAGTGCTTCAACGTAGGGATGTGCTATAACAGAAGTAAACTTGAGCAGTTTACTTATAGTTGGCACTTAGTTTTCCCCAGAAGAAAATCCCTGCTTTTAGCTATGTAACATTTACAGACTGGACCTAAGCTCATCGTGCAGCAGTTCATCTTCCCTTTTTTTCATGCCTTTTGGCTCACCTTTGTATTTCTTCTTTCTTCAGGTTCCGTCCAATTTCTGTGTTCCGGGAAGCAAATGAGGACGAAAGTGGCTTTACTTGCTGCGCATTTTCTGCACGGGAACGATTTTTAATGCTGGGTACTTGCACAGGGCAACTGAAACTCTACAATGTTTTCAGTGGACAGGAAGAGGCCAGTTATAATTGCCATAACTCCGCCATCACGCACCTTGAGCCATCCAGAGTAAGTAGCTGAAGACTTTCTGAGTTTTGGAAGCTGTCAAAGCCTAAACCCTGATGTATTTTAGATCCATTTGGATATGTGAATCCAAAAAGTTGGCTGGTCTGAAATACCTGTCATAAAAGTACTAGAGACAAGAGCCTAATAGTTACATGTTCTCTTTCTGTGGTTTCTAGAATTTTTTTTTCCCAACAAAATAGAAAATATGTGTGCTTTTGTGAATAATAAGTACGTGTGCTGAACATGGGGGAAATGCTTTAAGTGACAATGTATTTAGGAGAGATCAGAATTTATAACAGTTCTTTGTTGCAGAAAGAAATTTGGTGGGGGGGATGTTTCTAGGAGGAAATACAAGTAATATGGTTAAAAGTGAGCTCCACTCGCAAGGGATTGTGTATTAGACTTGGATTGTTTTTCTTCTATACGCTATTAATACCATAGATCTTTCCTTTGCTACCTGTAACACTTTTCTTTCTGTCTTCAAGGGCTGTCTGTATTGTATATAAAATCAGACTAGTCCCATAGGACTAGGGAGCACAAAACCTGCTGTCGTTCTTGAATTCATCCTGTAGGCCCAACTTAAAATGTATAGATATGATGACAACCTGTGTTTTCTTTGTCTCTCCTTTCCCACCGCTCCCATTTGGAAATCCAGGATGGATCCTTGTTGCTGACATCCGCTACATGGAGCCAACCTCTGTCTGCGCTGTGGGGAATGAAGTCTGTCTTTGATATGAAGTAGGTATCCTCTGATCCCACTGTGGCCTCTGCTGCAATTAGAATAGGCAGAGTCCCAAAGAAGAAACTCCAAAAGCAGAGTATAACACAACTTTTCCAATGTATATTATGTTTCAGAAAGATTAATGTGCCTCAGACTTGTGTGTGTTTTTTACCTTTTCGTATTACTGTGCATTACTTGCTCCAGCAAATAAAGCATTGCATCCATGGCAGATCCTGTTGCAGTAGTAACTTGATCACAGCTCTTGTGATCTTGCTGCTTGTGTTTTTTACTGACCTGTAAAGGCCATGTGGCTGTGATAGATACATTTATGAGTAAACCAATGGGGTAGAAAAGCCTATTCTAGGTATCAGGACTTGTTTTTTTGCTGTGTCATTGGAGCTTCTGTTGCAAATGATGTGGCAGTGTCTAGCTCACACAAGGAGTTTGAATCTGCAGTTCCTTAACTTTTTCCCCAACTTTATCTACAGGCATTCCTTCCCTGATGACCACTATGTGGAGTTCAGCAAGCACTCTCAGGACAGAGTCATTGGCACAAAAGGGGACATTGCCCATGTAAGTATGAGCAGAAGTCTTGATTGTGAAGCTGGGAGAATAAAATATCCATCACAGAACATTTATGAACAGATTTGGGTGTTTTGGTGCTGTAACTTGTGAGCTAAGAGGCTTTAGAAGAGAAGCTTTGAAAGTATGTGGCAATGTCTCCCTGCACAGTGTGTGCAGTGAATATATGCCTTATATGTGTTGCCTCTGCTTATTCTGGTCTGCTCATTTGAGAGAGACTGTGCTGGACACTATTTTTTCTAAATTGCCTCTCTTACCATGTTTGTCTGTAATTCAAAAAAATCATGTTCCACCTAAATGGCACTTGATCAACAGCTGAGGAAAATGAGCTATGGAAAGCATTTTTCTTACGCTCCCCTTGTAATTTTCAGCTGTCATCAATTTAAACTTACTGATTTAGAGAATGCTCTTGTAATGTTTTGTCCTAGTGCCTGCAAATCGGTCAGACTCACGCCTCAGACTGACTGCTTCTCTGCAATACTACTTTGCATTGCTTGTGGGCACTGTGTTTTTGACAGAGCATTTACATAAAAATATTCTAACGAAGCGTAATTTATTCAAATTGTTCATTATTTTATTTATTGCTCTTGATTTGCTTAAATATTTGTGTTTAAGCAAATTATCTGTTCTTGCCCAGTTTTAAACTGTATTTATTGGATCAGCGTGTTGTGCTTGTCTGATAAATAAGCTGTTTTCCAATGCTAGAGAACTTACTCTGTGTAAGTCCTCTCCCATAGTTTCTGGCTTTTTTTCTGATTTTTTTTTTTTGAGTTTTGATGTTTTTATACACCATCTGCTCTGAAAGCCGTTCTGTTTCTGGAACAGACTCTGGCTAAGTGGTGCGTCTTGTCTGCAGCTTCCCCAGCCCACTTTTCACAATAAGGTTGGATGTTTTTTGGAGCTAGTCCTAGTCTTGTTGAAATATTTTGGCAACCTGAAGTAAACTGAGTACTGCCCAAAACATTTTGTAAGACTTGGTTGCAGCTGTGAAAAACTATTAAAGGGCTGGCAGGAAGAATTTTATGAAATGAAAAAGCATTGGATTGATTCTAGAAGCAAACTAGAAGGGGGAACATGAGGTGTGTTTTAGCTACTGATACGTTACCCATTGTGACTAATCTTTCTGTTTTCTTTTTAATCTAAAAGATCTATGATATTCAGACGGGCAACAAGCTGTTGACTCTGTTTAACCCAGATCTTGCCAACAACTACAAGAAGAATTGTGCCACCTTCAACCCCACTGATGACCTTGTCCTAAATGATGGTGTCCTTTGGGATGTCAGATCGGCACAAGCCATACACAAATTTGACAAATTCAACATGACCATCAGTGGTGTTTTCCATCCCAACGGTCTAGAGGTCATAGTCAACACCGAAATTGTATCCTTCGGCTGCAGTGGTAACTGATAGTGCTGGGATGTGAAGAACTTGATTTGATTAAATGAGTAGCTATTTGCAGAATTTGTATGGCATTCTGCAGAGCTAGAAATCGTACGTAGTACCGACAACCTCTGTTTGTGAGTTGAGTAAGTAGGAACTGTCAGACAGATGCTAATGTAAATGCAGACTCTGCCCCTGACATGGCTTAGAGGAAATACTTGAGAGAGATTCCCTTTCTCCATATGCCCTGTGTGGTCTCTCTGCTGTCTTCTCTTTCCTTTCTTTGAAAGAGATGTACCCTGAAGCTGCTGCAGTAACTTCTAAGAAAACTGGTAATTACATTTGAGTAAGAAATTCCTGATTTTCAACATATTTGAGGAATTACACTGCTGAAATGAGTCAGGTGCTATCATGCTTGCAAGAGGATGGCAACAAGGTTTCCCGAGTGCTGTTTATCAGTTGTTTATCACTGAACTGCAAAGGTAATAGGAACTTTGCAGTTGTTTGTGCTCCTTAGCCTGTATTCTTCAGTGGGACCTCCGAACTTTCCATTTGCTACATACGGTACCTGCACTGGATCAGTGTCGTGTGGTCTTCAACTATACTGGCACAGTTATGTATGGAGGTAGGATTGCTCTTAGTATTACGTAGCTCTCCTTGGCCATGTCTGCTTAGAGATGTGTCTTGGGTGTGGGTTTTTTTTGTTTGTTTGTTTTCCTCTTTTTCCACACACCAGAACAGGCAAGACCCCAGCTCCTTGCAGCTGAGGGCTGTGCCATGCAGTCTGCTTGATGCAAGGGACTGTGGCCAATGTAGCAGCACTGTGAGGGTGTCGTATACAAGGTCTGGCTTTAACTTAGATGCTTGTTCAGTGAAGTGGGAGGCTTCGGAGAGTTTGTCTGACTTTAGGCTGTACTGACATGTATGAACTCTCTCTCTCCATATATATATGTGTGTGTGTGCGTGTATATGTATATATATGTATATATATACACGCACACACACACACACACACACACACACACACATATATATATATATATATGTATTTGTAGAGAGAGAGGCTTTTTTCATAGTTAATGCTGCTTAGATTGCTGATGAAATGGACCTTGGGTTGCTTTCTCTAACGTCAGTGATACCACAATTCATTTCTGAGATTAAAAGCCAGCCTATTGAAAAGGAAAATGTATGTAACGGCAGATCTGATGGTCCTTGAGAAAATAATTTTGTCTTTTGGGTATTAGCTTTAATAATGTGCAATATTAAGGCAGGCAACTTGGGAAGAGTAGATATTAGATGAATCTTCCAAGGATATTAAGTAAAAATGAAATTCATATCAGTCTGATGTGATTGATCAAAGGTAGCATTACAAACGGAAGATGGGCTTGTGGACTAATTTTTGCTCGTTTCAGCTATGTTGCAGGCAGATGATGAAGATGACCTTCTGGAGGAGAGAATGAGAAGTCCCTTTGGCTCTTCTTTCAGGACGTTCAATGCAACCGATTATAAACCAATAGGTAAGAGCAAAGGAGGAGCAGGCAGCTTGGCCTGTGGGTTTGAAGGTTCTGCTCATTAACACTCACTTCCTCCTCCCCCTTTGCATGCAGCAGGATCAGCCCTGCTATGACATGCCCTGATCGAGGCACAAGGCTTGTGTTTAATACTGAAATAGGCTAATCTATATAGTGTCTTTTCAGTGTGGGATTTCCTTGCTTGCTGGAAAAGCTACCAGTCAGCAGTTTTGGCTTTATTTTCCTTCTTCCTTTCCAAGTAGGACATAATCTAAGATAGTAGGTCATTTGGCCAAGGTATTATTAATCATATTTCTTGAAGGGCTTTTTTCATTTTGTTTTCCTATTCCCATCAGCTGTATCCGACGCCACTAATTCAAAATGCTGTCACTTTGGCCTCCAGCTTGCAGCACTTTTGGAGAGCTGAACTAGTTGCTGTTACAGACATAAACAGATATCACTTCTGCTGTTGAAGTGAAACACACTCGGTCCCCTAGTTGCCACCTACCCTAGAAGACTATCTGTTGTTTACAGTACTTCAGTACTTGAGAGAAACCACTAAATGTATTATCAAGGGAGGAGGCATTGTGGAAACCAGATTAAGAAGTTATCAGGTTATTGTTATTACATTCTCCAACACTTCTGTGGCTTTTATTTGCGTTTTTTTTGGCAGAGGTTGAATTCAGTACAGATGTTTTCACTTTTATTTCAGGTCTTGCTACTTTTTGCATCATTTAAGATCTTCTTTTGTTAGATGTATGTTAGATCTTTTATTAAGTGTTAAATATGTGTAGTTAACCACCAAGTTGTGTTTTCTTGTGTGTGTGTGTGTACGTGTGTGTTTTCTAGCTACCATAGATGTAAAACGGAATATCTTTGACTTGTGCACGGACAGCAAGGATTGCTATCTGGCGGTTATTGAGGTAAGGACGCTAAGAATAAACACTGCTTTTCGTGGCTGTGGTCTGAGAGCAATGGTTTTTGGTTTTTGAAAGCCTTCCAAACTGGTGATTTCCTGCTGTGAAATTCCCGTCTTACGCAATGGTGTTCCCAGTTAAGGTGCTCTTAGTTCCTCACTCCACCTGCAACTTTGGCTTAAAAACACATGCTTTTCTGTCTCTGATCATACAGACTTCAGAACCTGTTTAGCTCCCTTCTTGAAACACTTCTCACTTTATTCTAAATTTTCTACAGAATGATTTTTTTTGTAAGCCTAGAGAAATGCATTTTTTCTGGTTCTTATGAACAACTTGCTTTTGAAATTGGTATTAAATCAAATACGTGGGAAACGCAGTCTTTCTGGAACTTCCCATAGAGCTTTTTTCCTCTTAATCTCTCAATATATTATTTTTCCACTTGTCTTCCTAGCAATGTTTTTTCCAGGAGCTAAGGATTTGGAGCAAGAATTACTGAGTGAAAAAATTGTTTTGTTAGGAGGGTATTTAGATGCAACTAATGTATCTATTTACCTGGCTGATGAAATGCTCTGTACCTGTAGTGACTAACTTAAAATCCTGTAAGCATAATATTCTGCAAACCACTGGACCTATGATCTTCACAGACCCAAAAATGCAGATCAAGAATTTGCAGCAAGACAAATGTCTCTTTTATGTACTAAAGTTGGGGTGGCTAAGGTGGTGAGGCCAAGATGCACAGATTTGCTCTTCAAGGAACCCCTGGAAATGCTGAGAAACATTTCTATAAAACTATTCCCTCCCCAGCAGTCAGATCACATTCATACTTACAGTAACTGCAAATGCTCTGCAGGGCATGCCGGGGAGTTGTGCTGTGTCTTGTTGGTTTGGGCACTTAATGCCCAAACTTAAGGAGATAAAAAACCCTTGTGCAGGTGGTAGCAGACATCAGTTTCCCCTTCTGCAACTCTTGCTACATGGCAGCTTCTACCCTCTTGAGGACTAAGTTTCAGTGGGAAGGAGGCAGATTTCCCCTCAGGAGAGGGAAAACCCAAGATATGTTAAAGATCCAGTAAGGTTTTGGTTAAGTCCTATTAATAAAAGTGTAAGAGAACCACAAAGCAAGTATTTATATCACTACTGGGCTGGGGTTTGAAGCTGAGAGAGTCATTTTCTTTTAGTGCTAATCATGATGCTGTTAGCAAATGGGGAAAGAAAAGTTAAAAGTGAAGATTTTTTTGGTAATGTTTTTGTAACTGAGATCTGGCATATCCTTGAACACGACTGTAGAATGTCGTTTGGGGGCTAACTGCTGTATTGTGGGCATTTTCCCTTCAGAATCAAGGGAGCATGGATGCCATGAACATGGATACAGTTTGCAGGCTATATGAAGTGGGCAGACAGCGCTTGGCAGAAGATGAAGAAGATGAAGAAGAAGATCAGGTGAGAAATACAGCACAAACTTGATTATTCAAGACTAGGTGTTATTCATATACACATGGGAGGCTTGGGGTACTATATATTTATTAGCCATAAGCTACAGATGCCTTGTATGGTCTCCCCTAATGTATAGCAGATCGTTTTGCTTTTAGTGTTATTTAAGACTTATCTGCACAGGAAACTGCGTGTACAGTAATAGAGCACTCTAAACTGACATGCTGATTTATAATTCATTTATTAATTTCTCTAAACATTTCTGCCCTGATCAGAAACCTTGCTATTTGTTCTGCTTGTTTCTCAAAATATTTTGACATCCAGTGCAGCCAGCAGTGTTTGAGGGTGGGTGGGTTCTTTTTTTCGGTTTAAGTATGCCAAATTCTCATATTCTTATTTAACTTCTTTTGTTAACCAGTTTCTAAATGAGATGTAGCTTGTGATATAATGCACTGAAACTGCACAATATTTCTACAATAGCAGAATGTTTTAAGAATTTTTAAGAAAGCTGCCCATTTGCATGGGGATGTGTTGGTTTCCCTCTCAAATCAACCATTCAGACTCTGACAACCTGCTAAAAGAGCTCCTCAGGATACAGTTGGTAGAATATACTATGTGTGAGTTGAGGACAGATTGGTAGCATTTCGGGGGTCAGATGTTTTAGAACAGGCAAAGACTGTGTGCTTCAATTCCCCAAACGTTTTTAAATGGTTTATTCTCTGCTCTTTGGTGTCTGCATTCTAGTAAAACATATGTTTGTATTTCCTGTGGGAAAAGCTGACTTCACCTTTTTCCAGTGAATGCAAGAAGGTAATGTTTCTTTTTTTTTTTTTTTTTTTTTCTTTTTTTTTTTCCCAGACTGTGTGGAAAGCTGGACTTCTGATAACTCTTTCTGTCTCTGAATCTCCTTGTTGCTAGGCTAAAACTCCTTTTACTTTCTAGCTGGGAAGACTGGACTGCAGATCCCTGGAAAGAGTGATTTTTTTTTTTTTCTTTGCAATTCATTGCTATTGTTACAATTTTGCTGTAATTCTGAAGATAAAGCAGTGGTTATGTTTTGTATACAGAGTTGGAGGGCTTTTCCTGTGTGTTACAATGTTGCAGTTGAAGGTTCCTCCTTTTGGGAGGCAGTGGGCAATGTGCCCAGTTCTTGGTTGGATGGGTTCAGCTTAGGATCTTTAATCTGTGTGAAAAACAGAATTCCTCGAGAAGCAATGGGAAAGAAAATTCCTGTAGCTATCCAGTGCTTGCCTTAAATAGGCCCTAGTTTCTATTTTTGTTTTCACTACCAATGTTTTTTTGACACCTTTTAGTCTTTTTTTAAATCAATCTTAAAGATTAGTTTGTAGCAGAATTGAGGTCTAGCAGCTCTCGACACTCAGTTTTATGATGTTGCTGCTAAGTGTTGACTTTGGTGGAGATCTGTATTTGCATCAGACAGTGCTAAATGCTGTGGTTTCAGCCTGCAAGACTAGGTGCTGAGCAGAGATAAGGACCTCACGCCCATCAGGTGGGGTGACCTCCTGTAACGGGAGCAGCTCTAGCTATAACTTAAATATTCTTAACAGCTTTTGAGGAAAACCTACGGAGGAATCGGACAAAGCTGCTCTGGTGTCTGCTTGCAAACTGAGATTAGCTGCCAGTGCGAAATTGCTGCTCATGGTCCCCATTTTTGAGGGTTTTAGATGTTTCCTAGACTGTAACTTTCAGTGCTTGTTACAATCAAGCTTCTTACTAAGAGACATTTAACTTAAAGTAGCATATATGAGCTCAAATTCTATGAAATCTGTGTATATTTACTCTGGCCCATACCCATATATTGCTGTTGTTCCAAACTTAGTGGTGTCTTAGGCTTACAGAATCTAGCTTTTTTCTCTCTAGAGACATCCTGCATTAAGCTCAAATGAGCAGCAACATTTGCAAGCAGACGCTGGCTGAGCTCTTTGCTAAGGCCCAGCAGCATCACTTGTTTCCTGAGGAGCAGGAGTTGTGTGCATATGTATGCTTAAATGTATGCAGGTGTCACTTGCTCAGACACTAATTGCTCAGTCACTTTCTGTGGTTTAGGCTTGCTGGGGCTTCTTGCAGATGCACTAAAACACCTTCTGGCCAGGAAGTATTTGCTGTTCTTTCATGAAAACTGTGGGCAGCAATCTGTGCTAATTAGCACTAATGTCACATCACTTTGGTTAGGATTTTTAGAGCTGGTGTTCCATTGGTTTGATTCTTGTATCTTCTTGACTTTTATGTGCATGTATTTTTATATGGAGACTGCATGCAGAAAAGGCCCACGAGTGCAGGGGGTGGCATTTCTGTATGGAAAGTAACAAATATTCAACAAGGAGCACGTTTCCTAGGGCAAGCCTGACCTGGAAGTCACGTGCACGGAACAAAATTGCTCTGAAATTGTCCTTGACAGGTGAATTGTGGGGCAAAATATCTGCCTGGCAGTTGTGATATCTGGTGATGTCAGATGTCAGTTCTGACAAATGTCTGCTGAGAGCCCTGCGACAGCTTTCTGAAAAGCCAGTGATTTAGAGTCTGGCAAGCAAAACCAGCAGCAATGTTTAGTTTATAGATGCTTTTCAGTCCTTCCATTAGTTTGAGTTAATGACTTATTCCTCCTCTCTCAGACCAGTCCCTACAAAAAGCATGTGATCTGTTACATAAATTACTCTCGTATTAAGCGATCAGTGAACTTGGTCAGCTCATGTTTGATGCTATTGCAGAAAACTTTGTTATTTTCCTCGAAATACTGGAGACGAGCAGTGCTGTAGTTGGATGCTTCCCCGACTGCTGCGCAAGTCTTTGGCGTCAGGTCTCTGGCAAGCTGCTTTCTCCTGGTTTTGACCAGCATTGCAGCATCATCGAGCCCCATTAAACAAAACCAGTGCTGCTTTTTCGGATATTGTACCCTGTGGTCTCCACTTTAATAATGAGGGAAGGGGAAAGGGAAATGTGCTCAGCAGTAGCTGCTCTCTGAACTTTCTATCCTGTTGTTGGACATACTACTTGGGATAACACTGACCTTTCTACCTTGTGCTTTCATTAGCTGTTTGGGTGCCTCGTTGTTGGGACAGTATCTAAACATGTCCCTGGGTGACACTCAGGCTCATTCTCAGGCTTGCAAATGTTTGACCACTTGGTTGATGTGGTTTCCCAATTTTTAGCTTGTGGACACAAACCTCTTTCATTTATTTGCTCCCCGTGGGTTAGATTTCACAAAAGTAAGATGGGTATCCGAGCTATTGGCCCAGATTCTAGTATGGAAGTATGAGTTAATCAGAAAAAACAAAAACAAGGGCTTGGGATAGAGTGTAGTCCAAGCTGTAAGCTTAAGCCCAGGTGACATATGAGGAGCGTAACGAATTTTAAGGCTGTGTGCTTTTCTCCTTAGTTATCGTAGGTTTTTTTTTTTTTTTTTTTTTNTTTTTTTTTTTTTTTTTTTTTTTTTTTTTGGTTCTTCAAGAACTTTGTTTTTCCTCAGTGGTACATGATGTGCGTGAGGTTACATCTGTGAAGAATTTTGCTTATTGTCATGTTTGGAGAGATTTAAGGCTTCAGCACCAAGCTGCCTCCCTTTGCCCTATAAAGTTTGTTCAGCTTCAGTTGCCAGAACTGGACGGTCAGTCGAGGTTCATCCTGCAGAGCCTTGGGGCTGTGTGGTGCTGATGGCTGGGATACAATTGCCTTTGTGGGCTGGTTTGCAAAATTGTAGGTGGTGGGAGATTAAAGTTGTGGAGTGAAGACAATAAATTCTTGAAAGAGAGTCGTGACATCTGGTTTGGCCAGTGTGCAGAATGGTTGTCCTCAGCTTTCTAGGTGGTCTTTGTGAATCCAGTTTATACTTCAATTTTTTTTTTTTTTTTTAGGATTCTCACCCTTTCGGTCTGCAGCAGCATTTCCATTGTACTTTGTTAGCTGTTGGTTTAGTATAGATTTGCTGTTATACATATACTTTTTTTTTTTTTTCCTCAGAGAGCGGAAGAAAAAAAAATGTCTATTGGCACATGTATTTGAGAACTATCAGACCAGGTGCTACAAGCTGCTTGGGTTGCACTGTGTTGCACAGGTTTTTCAGGAGCTACCCATGAAAGCTTCTGAAGATGTAGTTTATCCTGAACCCACACTTGATTGGGAACAAGTACTTTCAGATAAATGTTACAACTGCTAATAATATAGCAATCTAAATAATATTTATAAATATAGTAATATAAGTAATATATATGAGCTTCTTGCGCAACTGAATGGGAATGTTGAAGCTCTGGCTTTACCCAGAGAGGCTAAGCAAGGGATGGTTTCCTCAAAGACCTGTTTACATGACATACAAATCTTTTGAAAAGACATCCTCCAGAACAGATATTTTGGGGGAAAATGTTTTAGCAGCGCTGGCACTTGTTGCCAGATTCTTAGATACTATTAGATGCTACCGTTGCTACTTCAGCCAATTCTGTTGTTTCATGGTGTGGTTTCACTAGCTGTCAGCTAGAGCAAACAGAGGAAACTATAGTATTCATTAATAAAACTGCTTCAGCAGAGAAAAGCATGGTCTGTTCAATAGCAAAAAATAAAAAACAAAGGTTAACTTTTACTTAATGCATCTTCCTGGAATTCCCAGAGTAGCTGGGATGCAGGAAAATAAAACCTGCTTCCGTTGAAGTCTCAACCAAAAGGTTGAGAAAAAGGACAGGACAGAACAAGTTTCCATGTGTAGCAGGACCCTTCAATTACCTGCCATATTTTAAAATGCCTTCACATGCACAAGCTCTGTTGTGCAGCCAGACAAACAGGCTTGTGTCTGCCTTGTGTGAGACACAAGCATTTCCTGGGCAGAACAGAGGTTGGTCACTAGTCAGGTCAATGTGCCAACCCTGCAGAGGTCCAGCTACCTTCAGGTTTTTGTGCATCTGTGTTGTGGAAGTCTTTCCATTCACTGCGCTTACAGCAGGTAAGTAGTTAGTGTTAGGCTAAACCTACTTACCTGGAACAGGAGAATAACTGCTTTTTATTTCTCCACTCCATTTTTGCCTCTGTGCCATGCTGTTTGCTGTGTGTCCTGTCTCCTGTATTGCATCTGCCCATATCTCCGTCTACCTGCAAGCCCATGGTAAGACTCCTTGCTTGCTACTTGTACTAACTTCTGCACATTACTAGCCCTCCACCTTTTTAACTCTGTGACCTTGTGTCCGTTAAGAATTAGAAAATCTAACACTAAAGCAGGTAAGAAGGTACAGATAGGAAAACCCTTATCGTATGGAAGACACTGATACTTCCAACTATCACTCAAATTTAACTCTAGGTAAGCTGGGACTAAGCCAAGGGGACCAAGTAATTCAGGACACACCAGACTCCTGAATAGAGAGTCCTGAACTTCCATATGTACTTGACCCCCGAGAAGGGCATATTACTATTTTTAAGCTTTTTATTTTTCCCCACTGCCCATTGTCCAGGGTGTGTTAAGAAGTGGGTGGAGGAGGAAGCTGGATGGAAGCTCCCCATGCCTGAGAGGCAGACGTGGTCTCTCCTGGGAGCTGCTTAGCCAAGGATCAGAAGCTGCTAATGTGCTTCACAGATGCTGCTTCGGAAGCAAAGGGAAGAATTGTCAGGAGATAAGGAAAGAATTGTGCGTGGAGAGGATAAGTTACTGGAAGAGGGAGAGACTTATTCCTCTCCAGTAATAAAAATGCTCTTTAGTGAACTGGTAACTGAAGAGGCATAGTTCCTTTTGTGAAGGCAGAGCCCTTTCCTGTGTCAGAAAAAAAAAGTAACAAAATAATATTCTTGCTTTGGAAGAGACTACTAAAAATAAGTTTGTTTTTTGTCTATGACAAGTCTGGGAGAGGAGGAAGCAAGAAGGAAAAAAGTAGAACAGTAGGATGCCGCGCGCAAAAGTCAACACATTGACCAAAGTAACAGGACTTTGGGAAATTTCTTTCTCCATTATTATTTTTTTGGTAAAGAAATATAAAACAGAAGCAGAGGTGGTTCTTCAGACATTTTAGTTCATAGGGCAGATACTGACCTGCAGTAGACTTGGAGAGCTACAAATTGCAAGGAGCGAATTAAGTATGGCCTAAAAGGATTGAGAAAGAGTGGAAAAGTTTTACATTTGATTAACTATTTTACAGGTAGAGAAAAGGAAGTCTCGCAGGGTTAAATATCGGTAGTTAGAGTAGTCCAATGTCATGGGACTCCAACTGAGATGTGTCTCACTTGGAGACCCATGTGCCTTTGGGGAGGGACTGTGCTGGGAAGCATCCGCAGGTAACAGGTGACTCCCAGGTGAGGGACAGAGGCCAGTACGGGGCTGGGGAGGTGACCCCCCACCAGTACCAAGAGCAAGAACAGAGGACACTGGGCAGGCAACTAGGGAAATAATAAAAATTTCTTTGGGACTTTGAATTGACTTCAAGTAGAGGAAGGAAAAAAGTGAATGAAAAATTAGACAAAAAGGTGAAGTTTTTCTGGTAACAGCCAAAACCATGGCAAATGATTTAAGAAAAATAATAAGGACCTGGAAATCTCAGAACTGAGTTAAGAATTCCAAACCTAATGTTGCCAGAAGAGACCCATGGGATCTTCTTTTGGCAACTGATAGACAACCGAATTGCAAATTTGAGAGAATATTCAGTTAAGTAGTCTCAAGTTTGGTTCATGTAGTCATAGTTTTTTTTTTTGGATTCAAGAAATGAAATATTAGAGCATCAGAAGTCTAAAAGTGCTTATAGAGTAAGCAGGTGTGTCTTGATGGTAGCTTTTTTTTCCACTGTCTGTGCAAGTGAGCAAAGTCTGAAAACCGTTCCGAAAGCATCCTGAGAACTTAGCTTTTAAAAAGACAGGGTGCAAAGTCATCTTGTGTTTTGTTTTAGCACAATGTGTATCAAGCAGAAAGTGCAATTCTGGTCTCTTCTGTAGCCTTGTGCCAGTGCGGGTTAGTATTAACCTGCAGTGCTCTCAGCTGTGCTTGCAGGGAGCTGTTTGCTCAATATCCTGAAATGAAACTATTAAACAGTTCTGAAATAGGCTAAAATCAAACACTCCAAGAAGTGCTGACTTAACATATATTTTTGCATCAAAGTGTGAGGATTGGAGTTTGCTGGACCTTTCAGTGTCTTGTTAAGAGATGAACACCAAGGAGTAACCGAGTCTTTGGCTTTAAGAGAACAACACTGGTTAGATGTCAAGTATCAAAGACCCATACTAGCCAAAACCACAAATTTAATGAATTTTGTACACGCAAGATGAGCGGG
Source organism: Crypturellus undulatus (assembly GCA_013389825.1). Lineage (NCBI taxonomy): Eukaryota > Metazoa > Chordata > Aves > Tinamiformes > Tinamidae > Crypturellus > Crypturellus undulatus. Next base: position 139,273 of record VWPW01001908.1, read on the forward strand.
TAAAACATGGACTTTCTTACCATTTTCTGTAAGTGCATCCCAACATGCGTCAGAGGATGAGACTGAGGAACATCCAACTCTACCCTTGTGCCATCTGTAGCTGTAAAGTGGTTACCCTCAGAGAGGGAAGAGTCAGAGTATCCTGTAAGGAAGCAGAGAAGGGACGTGAGGGCTCCAGGAACAAGTCAAGCTCTGGTCTCTGATCTGCATTTTGATGCTTTATTTTCCTAGTAGGACATATATCGCTGACAGCAATGTTTGACCCAAACTCTTGGGGGCTGTGGCTAGGTTAGGTGAGAGCATAATTCACTATCCAGATGTGGCTTGGAATATTTTCTTCCATCCATCTTCCCTTTGTGACATTGCATAGGAGTTTCTTTGGCTGTTTTTTCCCATTGTGCACCTAGGAGTCCCTGGGGAAGATGAGCCACAGCGAGTCTGTGCACAAATCTCTGCATAAGGCACTTGTGGCATCTGCTGAGGATACAGACTCTGTTCAGAAGCTAATGCTGAATTAATTTGCCTGTTGCTTGGCAGAGGCTCTGTAGCTTCTTGGTTCCTGTTCGTGTCGCTTAAAAACAGGTGTGGGTGTCTCTGTGGTGGGGCTGGCTGCTCTCCGGCTGCGGGCTGGGTCCTGCGCTCGGGTCGCTGTGCGTTGTGCAGCCCTCATACTCCCGTGTGCACACGCGGCTCCTCCTGCTCTTCACACTGCTTTTCTCCTCTGCTTTCCAAGGACAGTATCATTTAGATCTCATCTTGGTGTTCTCAGGTTTGTAGGTGACTATATTTTGGTTTTAATCAAATGCTTCAAATCCATTAACTTAAACCATAAAGGCAAAAAACCCCATGTCGTTTCGGTTTGCTGATATGTGTTGTGTTTTCGTAAAAAGGTTTTGCTCGCTCATTGGTCTAATCCTTCAAAGCTAATTTCCAGCTAAGTGTGCCCTTGCTGTATAACTTGGTTCTTATTTTTGTCAGCCAGAAGGTGTCTTTATACGAATGTATTTAATTTCATCCCATATTTGAAGGATGTGATGTCGCAATGTATGACTTGCCTTAAGCTTGAACGAAAGTGGTAGTAAAAACACTATTTCAATTTGTAATAAATGTATTAAATATGCAACACAATCAAATTTAGTAATAGTGTTCAAGTCGTGGCTAGATGTTTGGAAAAGTGGGTTTGGAAATCCCACAGGTGTGGAAGCAAGGTATGTACCTGACTCTATTTTGGAACTGTTCAAGTGTGAATTACCTGAACTCTTAATGATTCTCCCAGACCCTATACATTTTCTTTAAGTCTGAAGCTGTCTGTGCATCTCAAGACACCATAAATTTTGGTCTTTTCTTCCAGGTTCTTTAAATGTATTGTTCAGAGACTTAAAAAAATATGCTCTTCTGCCTGTTCAGTTGTTAATTGGATTCTTAGCTCTGAGCAGAACGGTAGAATTTAAGACACTGATCTCTCTGCCGATACTCCATAGAACAAAACCAAAAGTTGTTAAGACAAAATTAGGCTCGAGAACAACAGAAGAGGTTTATTTACTTAAAGTAGCTCGTTAGAAAGGATGAAAAATTTACACAATATGGCACTGCTGTTTGAACTGCAGGTAAAAGTTTTCTCTCTGTGCATATACAGCACAAAAAAGCGGTGTCCTCTGATTCAGCAACTGGATAGAAAGTTTGTAATTGACTTAATACAGGTTATTTTAATTTTGCATTTAACATTACACTTTTTTCAGAAGGACATCCTTGCAGCAAACTGATGTTTCTCTCGTTAATAATCCTTATTTGAAATAACGCAGGCCCTTGTGGTCACTAGGGGAGGTTTGGCAGCCTCTCCTAAGGGTAGCAGAACAATGGGGCTTGCCTGGGCTTTTAGCATGCCCTGCTGCCTTTGCCTCTGACAGATATTAAATATGTGTGGTTTGGGGCTTTTTTTTAATGTTGATTAAAGAAAAGCGTGCTGGGGGAATGAATGTGTGGTTTGTTCTTCTCTTCCCTATAGATCTGACAAAGTAACCATGTAAGCCACAGTGTAGGAGTGCAGCGAGCTCGAAGGCCATGCTCAGCCTTCTAGAGGAGCTGTTAGATACCTATCAAACTGCTTCATAATTCGGAAAAATGCGTTCCCTTCCCAAATGAGGGGCAATTAAGACTGAATGCTTTGAGCTGCCTTGCTGCTGCAGGAGAGTGTTCAGCAGGAGCAAAGGGCTGGGATGAACTGCACAGGGATATTGGAAGGGGGTTGTAACAGCCTCTTTGCATTCAGGCTCTCCTAGACATCTGGATTTGATCTGTACAATAAGAAATGCCATTGATTTACTGAATGCAATTTCTTATGGTTTGACAGTAGCAAAAACAAAGACCCAGGTAAATGTTAAAGATGAGATTACTGAATTCTGTTGTCCAGAATTAGTTTTTCATAGATTCATAGAGGAAACATGATGATTGAGGATGGAGGGACCTTTAGAAATCATCTAGTCCAAACCCAACTCAAGGAGGGTCACCTATACACACTGCCCAGTCCCCTGTCCAGGTGGCTTTTGAGTATCTCCAGTGATGGAGCGTCCACAGCCTCCCAGGGCAGCTTTTTCCAGTGTTCAGCCACCCTCACAATCAAGAAGTGTTTTCTTATATTCAGACAGAGCTTCTTGTATTTCATCCAGGTTATTGATGAAGTTGAACAACACTGGACCTATGATTGACCTCTGGGGTACCTGACTAGCTACAGGCCTCCAGCTAGACTTTGTACTGCTGAAGACAACCCTCTGAGCTCTACCATCCAGCCTGTTCTTAGTCCACCTCATTGTTCATCTAGCCCCTAATCCGTCAACTTGTCCAGGTTGATGGTGCAGGATACAGTGTTGAAAACAGTGTCTTTCTCAACATCTGACTTGACAGCTAAGCTCGGAATGACTGAGAGCACCAACATCCGTGCTGCATGCTCTTTGATGCAAAATAAAGGTTTTGATATGGTTGAAACAAGCAGTTTATGAGAGATTGGCAACATACCATGGTTTACAGGGTTTTACAGCATGTCCTTCTCCAAAGCAGGTTTGAGTGTCCATGGCTAGCAAAGGAGCTTGAGCTACTGGTATTTGTGCTACACCTGCCTTGCACAGACAAGACTCTGCAGGCCTGGAAATGAGTCCAGCATGCGCCATGCCCGTAGGTGTGGACAGGAAGTGTAACAAGACAGGAATAGGTGACATGGGTGTGGGGAGAAGCGAGAACTATCAGTCTGCTTGCTTCAGTTCTCCTTATTCCATTTTGCATTTGTGTTCATGTCTGCAATGGGCTCTTTGTGTTGTCTCTGTAGGAGGAGGAAGAGCAAGAGGAGGAGGATGATGACGAAGATGATGATGACACAGATGACCTCGATGAGCTGGATACAGACCAGCTGCTGGAAGCTGAGCTGGAGGAGGATGAGAACAACGAGAACGCCGGTGAGGATGGAGAAAACGATTTCTCTCCCTCTGATGATGAGGAGCTGGCCAACCTTCTGGAAGAGGGAGATGAGGGTGAAGATGAAGATTCTGATGCTGATGAGGAAGTCGAGCTGATTCTTGGAGACAGTAAGTGCGAATGCCCAGCTTGGCTGGAGGTGACCTCTGTGTGATGGCAGCTGAGCGTGTGGACTGACAGAGATGACATTCCCTCCTCCATGGCATGGAAGGCCCAAATTCCTATGCTTGTTCCCCTGTTGTCTCTTAAGTCTTGGGGAAACAGCTGTGATCTGAGGGGAAAAAAAAACTATCATGAGTTCTGGAAAGGCAGATACTTCATCAGGTGCTCCCAGATGTAGGTTTGAGAGCTTAAAAGCAGACTGTGAAAACTGCAGGTGAAGAAGCCTTGTCTGGATGTTGCCAGCCCTGCTCCTTAAGGGCACACTGGTTAAACTGCTGCTTCACCTCCCTTCCCTGTCTCCTTTATACCCTTAGGGACAGTGAAACCTTCTGGTTTGTTGTTTGTTTGTTTGTTTTTTTTCTCCCTTGATGCTATTCTTTCTCTTTTTTTCAGTTGCTTAAAGTACAAAGCTATCATGATGTTTCCAACTTCACTTTCTTTTTACTGAACTGTTCTCATGCTAATGTAACTTTTGGGGGTTAAAAATGAAGAGCAAAAAAAAAACATCTGATCACAGTCCAGAGCTGCAAAGGCTTAAAAAATTAACAAGGAGGGAGTGTACGTGTGTGTGTGTGTGTGTGTGTGAGCTCGGCTCGTTATGAAATGGCCACATCTCTACACCGTTTTTGGACAGGACGACTTAAGCAGAACTTCTGATACCTCTGGGGAGCTGCAGCCAAAGCATCTTTTGGTTGTGAGGCTGCTTGAAAAAAAAAAAAAAAAAAAAGGACCTTACAAGCAAGGAGTGCAGCTCTGCCAGCCTCCTGTGTGCCCTGTCCCTGCACGTGGTTTCTTCGGGGGACTTTTGTGGCTTTCTTCTCTGAAACACCAAATTCATGTGCCTTGCTTTTGTTCCTTTTCCTCCTCTTGGTGTCTTTTCCTTCAACCTCCATAAGACACAGTGGGTGTGCTTGGACCAGGATAACTCAAGGACCAGCTGAAGGAAGGAAGCGAGTGGCTTTGGATCCTCCTGCTTTATAGGAGGCTTTGTTTCCTCCTCAGGAGTTACCCGGGGAAAAGGTCTTAAGCATGAATTTGCCTTCCTCGTCCTTTGTCACAGCATTGAGTAGGACTGTGCTTGTCCTGCCTAAGGCACTTTGGGCCTAGTGTACATCTTCCATGAGCTTGTTCCTGTGCCAGCGGGACAAGAACATTCCCTATGAGATTCCCAAGGAAAGCAGTGGATGGAGTGCTCATCGGAGGTCAGGAGAGAGCCTGTCCTGGTGGTACGCTGTGTTCAAGGGGCTGTGACTTCTCTTCCTGATGTGGGTGACTTGCAATAGGGTGGGTCTCTCTTGTTTGCTGAGCTTTTGTCTTACAAGCTACAGCGACAACTTCCAGGCAAGCTATGAGCATCTGTCGAGGAGCTACAACTGCTGCCTGGAGCTTGAGCAGTCAGGATTTCCCTTTCCAAAGCCGCCGTCCTTGGGAGAGACTTCTTTTCGCCGGCTCTTTCTCTCCAGAGTGTCTGGACTGGTCCCCCTTGTGCTTCCCCCCATCCTGCTGTGTGAGCCCTGTTGCTGCAGCGCTGGGTGCTGCTTTCCAGCTCCACAGGCCCTGCCATCGCTCTGAGAGCACCGGAGCCATCGGCGTCAGCCTGGCCATGGTTCCTTGCCCAGCAACATGAGCTCCTGGATGGTCTCATAGCTCCTCTGAAGCAGCTGGGCAGCAGTTGCTCCTCCAGGGCTTGTTGCCCGTGAGGAAATACCAGGCTCTGAACCAGCCTGGCTCCAGAAGTGGGTGCATCTGAGCACTGGTGCCAGCTCTTGGCCAATTGCTCCTGGAGATCCAAATGCTTCCAAATAACTTGCCAGCAAAAGGCTCCTAGGAAGGTCATGTCCCAAGCTCCTTCTGGCATTTGTTTTTTCTCTTTGTGTTTGAGGGATCTCAGTGGAGCTGGGGGAAAGGGTTTGTGCCCTCTGGTTGCCTGTGATTTCCTTCTTTTTCAACGAAAGCGTTTGATCAGGGAGTGAACCTTCCCGAAGGGCTGCCTTCCCTTGAGAGACATTTTAGTGATGCAGTAAAACTGAGATGGCTGAGAGGAAAGCTTGTCTTTTTTTCTTTTCTTTTTTTTTTTTTTTAAACTATTTTTAACACATAGTTAACTGCAGCATCCAGTGACAGCACTTCAGAAAAAGAGCCGTCGTCACCCAAGGTAAGGCAGGAGATGCCCCTGCTGGAGGCGCTACCGCCTCCCTCTTGCTCAGCGGAGTAGGGCGAGATTTTCAGTTTTGAGTTAAAAAGCAGGGGTGTGTATTTGTGTGTGTGTGGTTACACCTGGGATGTCCTCTCCTGCCTTCATCCTGTATTGCGAAGGAGAAACCCAGTGAGATCCCAATTTTCACAGTCAAAGGTTACCTTCAATTAAAACTGCTGCAGTAGCCTTTGGGTTGCCAGAGGAAGGTGCCGGCCCTGAGCACAGGAATCAGGGATGGATCCTGCTGGAGGAGAGTGACAGGCTAGTGATAACCTCGTGCTGGGCAGGTCTGGGGCCACCTTGCTGCCTAGGGAAGCAGCCATAGCGAATGGGCCCCGTGGACGTTGCACAGGGGCCACACTTCACTGCATCAGGCTGGAGGAACTGGCAGGCTTGTGTGGGGGTGACGGGCCCCGAGGAGCTACCATGTCCGCGTGTGCACGGTAAAGCCGCACAGGCAACGCGGGAGTGACTGCCCCTGTCCCCCATCTTGTCCCGGGAAGACGCTGCCAGATCCCGGGCACAGCGCTTGCTGCTCCCGGACGCGTTGGTCACCAGAGGAGGCTTTGTGCCGCTCTAACGGCTCCTGGTTGAGCTGGTAGCTGGTGCCGGCTGCCTCCAGCTGCCCCAGGGCTGCCGCCGCTCCCCTCTGCAGGCCGCGATCCTCGTGCTCCTCCGTAACCCGTGTGTCTCCTTTCAGCCGACAGCTCGGACAACTCGGACCTGGAGGACGACATCATCCTGTCGCTGAATGAGTGAGGAGCGGCAGCCACGCCGGGCGGTGGCAGGAGGCGGCGCTCCCTTCCCAGCACGGAGACCAAATCGGAAAGGGATCCCAAGCACCCCGACCCCCCTCCTCCTGGGGCAACCTGAGGAGCTCCAGCCCATCCGCTGTGTTGGTTTGAGTCACTCTGAGGTTCCGGGCAAAGCCCGACGCTCTCCAATAAAGAGACCTGGGGTTAGGCCTCTTTTTTTTTTTTTTTTTTTTTTTTCCTTCTTTTTTTTTTTTTCTCTCTCTCTCTCTGCCTTTTTTTTTTTTTTTAATTTTTTATTTTGGCCTGAGATGACTCTCCTCTTCAAGGAAACTTCTGAAGATATTTCACAATATATTTTCTTTGTATAAAGTTCTTTCCTAAAGAACAGAAATAGTTTTATATAAAAAAAAAAGAAAAAAAAAAAGAAAAAAAAGGCAGGTGTTATAGTAAAGAGGGGATGAACTTTGTATTCCTGTAGTACCTTGTTACCTTGGGGTAGGTTTGGGGGAGAAAAATTGTTTAAAACTTAAAAAAAAAAAAAAAAA
>VWPW01001914.1:10205-24348 GCA_013389825.1 Crypturellus undulatus
GTATACAGAATGTGGAAAAAAGGACAGGCCCCCTGGGAAAAATACAGGAGCGTAGTCAGGGAATGCAGAGTTATGACGAGGAAAGCTAAGGCGCATTTGGAATGTAAGCTGGCGAGGGAAGTCAAGAATAACAAGAAAAACTTTTTCAAATACATTAACAGCAAAAGGAAGACTAGGGGAAATGTGGGTCCCCTAGTGAACGGGATGGGCACCCTGGTTAAGAACAACACAGAAAAAGCAGAGTTGCTGAATGCCTTCTTTGCTTCGGTGTTTACCAAGGGCAGCCCTTTAGAGTCCCAGGCCCTAGGGACAAGAGCAGAAGCTGGGAGAGAGGAAGACTTGCCCAGGGTAGAGGAAGATTGGGTAAGAGATCTCCTGAGGAACCTCGATACCCACAAATCTATGGGCCCTGATGGGATGCACCCCAGAGTGCTGCATGAGCTGGCGGATGTCGTAGCCAAGACACTCTCCATCGTCTTCGAAAGATCCTGGAGAACGGGGGAGGTGCCAGAGGACTGGAAGAAGGCCAGTGTCACACCAGTCTTCAAAAAAGGCAAGAAGGAGGATCTGGGCAACTACAGACCGGTGAGCCTCACCTCCATACCCGGAAAAGTGATGGAATGGCTCATGCTGGCCATTGTCTCCAGGCACATAGAGGACAAGAAGATGCTCAGGAGTAGTCAGCATGGATTCACGAAAGGGAAATCATGCTTAACTAACCTGACAGCCTTCTATGATGGGATGACCAGCTGGATAGATGAGGGGAGAGCGGTGGATGTCATCTATCTTGACTTCACCAAGGCTTTTGACACCGTCCCTCACAACATCCTCCTGGACAAGCTCCGGAGGTGTGGGCTGGATGAGTGGTCGGTGAGGTGGATTGGCAACTGGATAGATAGCAGAGCTCAGAGGGTGATAATCAGCGGTGCGGAGTCTAGTTGGAGGCCTGTGGTGAGCAGTGTCCCCCAAGAGTCAGTCCTTGGTCCAGTCCTGTTCAATTTATTCATCAACGACCTGGATGAAGGCACAGAGTGGTCCCTCAGCAAGTTTGCAGATGATATGAAGCTGGGAGGAGTAGCTGATACCCCAGAGGGCTGTGCTGCCATCCAGAGGGACCTGGACAGACTAAACAACTGGGCGGTCAAAAACCTCATGAAATTCAACAAGGCCAAGTGCACGGTCCTGCACCTGGGGAGAAATAACCCCAGACACCAGTACAGGCTGGGGACCGACCTGCTGGAGAGCAGCTCTGCAGAGAAGGACCTGAGTGTCATGGTGGACGACAGGTTGACCATGAGGCAGCAGTGTGCCCTCGTGGCCAAGAAGGCCAATGGGATCCTGGGGTGCATTAAGAGGAGCGTCTCCAGCAGGTCGAGGGAGGTGATCCTGCCCCTCTACTCAGCCCTGGTGAGGCCACATCTGGAGTACTGTGTCCAGTTCTGGGCCCCCCAGTACAAGAGGGATGTGGAGCTGCTGGAGAGAGTCCAGCGCAGGGCCACGAGGATGATCAGGGGCCTGGAACATCTGCCCTATGAGGAGAGGCTGAGGGAGCTGGGCCTGTTCAGCCTGGAGCAGAGAAGGCTGAGAGGGGATCTAATCAGTGTCTATAAGTACCTCAAGGGAGGCAGTGAGGAGGATGGGGCTGGCCTCTTTTCAGTGGTGGCCACTGACAGAACTAGAGGAAATGGCCACAAATTGAAGCATCAAAAGTTCCACAGGAACTTAAGGAAAAAATTCCTGACAGTGAGGGTGACAGAGCACTGGAACAGACTGCCCAGAGAGGTTGTGGAGTCTCCTTCTCTGGAGATCTTCAAGACCCACTTGGATGCAGCCCTGTGCCACGTGCTCTAGGTGGCCCTGCATGTGCAGGGGGGTTGGACTAGATGACCTCTAGAGGTCCCTTCCAACCTTAGGCATTCTATGATTCTATGATTTTAATTTTCAGTTTAGGCTTAAGCCATAAGCAGAAACCCTGCATGTAATTGGGAGGTTTAGGGGGTAAAGGAGAAAGAGGGCTGGGTTTTTTCTTTCTGCAATCCATGCAATCCCAAGCAAAATGAAAAGCAGAGTTTCTAGCAGGTCTTTCATTCAAGCCCACAACTCCCGCCATCTCCAGAAAAAGCCATCACTCACAACACCCTCCAGCATTTAGGGCCCATACCCATACTGCACACAAAGCATGCCGCTTGGGCTTAAAATTCACGACTGATTCTCCCTATAATTCGTTTTAAAAATAAGAACAACTGAGAAAATCAAAGCTGTGCCAACAGCAATAGGAAGGTTTCTTTTTTCATTTTGTTGCAAGGCAAGTCCTTGGAAGGGAGGAAACACATTGCTCGTGCATATCCTTCCGCTGCTGCGATGGCCCTGTGCATCAGCCATGAGAGGCCCCGGCTGTGGGGAGGCGCCATGGCGACTCAATGCTTACTCAGGGGACTCCCCGCAGGGCTTCCTTGGCTCCTGCACCCCCTGCTTTTTGCTTTTTTAAAACTCTACGGGCTTAATTCCTAGAGGAGACGTGGGTCGGCAGCAAGTGGGTCACAAGACGAAGGCAAAGGCAGCAGAAGAGGAGTCCCTGGCAGGACCACGTGAGGATAAAACTCTGCCCGCTTCTCTCACCTCCCTGCCAGCCCCAGAGTTAAGGTTATCTTCACTGTACATCTCATAATTAGTGTTGCCACTAAGTCACCTCAGTGGTGATGCAAATCCAATCAGCCCTTGGCACAGGAGGTTGTCACTAAGCGCTAAAATAAAACAAAGGATGTCTTACATGGATACCTGAGATGTATTTTTTCACTGCAGATCGCCATCTAAGTAGATATTATTTCTGATCTTCTCATTTCTGAAATACCTCTAGCCTTTCTTTCTCTGGATGCGATGAGGGAACGCTGACCATGCGAGTTACTTTTAGGTAACTTGCACGGATTTGAACACGATGTTTCTTAGGGGCTCTGTTCCTTACTCTGAGAAGATAAGGGCATCAAGGACCCTTGAAAGCCCTAAAGCATCACTGCTGAACACCTGGCTGCCATGGAAGCATTGATGCCCCAAGAAGGCTAGCCCGGGTTTCCGGGATGGATAAAGCTGCCTGCAGTATCCAGCTCTGCACTTCCACAACTTTAATGTTATTTGACTACTACTTTGGCAATTCCTCTGTCTGTGAGACAGAGCTAACACTGCTGGGTTTTCCAGCACACATTGGGAAGTCCTGCATAAAAACCTGTTTGCCACCATCTTCCCGGGGCAATTATAAATCAAAGGCCACGTCAGTCAGTACATTATTAAATTATGATTGTAGCGCTGTTTTGCAAGCTGTTGTGCTCTTTTGGTGTTTCAGTGCTGCAAGGGGAACCATCTGCTTTTACTCCCCTTGCTTACCTGAGAAATGCAACCTGAGGGACACAGACTACAGAAAGAGAGGAAGGAACAGGAAGGTCGAACCACGTGTTCCCCTCAGAGTGGCCAAGAACACCCAGATGACAAGCAGAGAGGGTGAGCTCCCCTTGACAAAAAGGCTGCTCCCTACTTCCCCACTCCACCCCTGGGGAAAAGAAAATGCTGGGGATATGCTCAGCAGAATAAAGCAAATTTCCTATATGTAGCTATTTCCTCAGAGGGCAACATATATTATCTTTTATTTATTTATTTTTTAATCTTTCAAGTAAGGAGCATTTAGCAACACGTTTCCTGGGCTCACAGATTGCTCCAGCTCCCCACACATGGGGCAGAAGTGCAGGCCCAGCCAAACGCCTAGCTCAGGCTCCCGAAATCCAGATAAGACCAGTCAGATGGTGTTTATCCCCTGCGACTGCATCAGCAGCTGAGTCACTCTTCCTGTGCTGCCTTTGTTTCACATTAGGACATATGAAACTCATTGCCAGAAGTCATCACTACTGGGAAACTGCATACTAGTCTGTTGCTCTTGGCACCCATGTGACCATCATTATTATAAAATGGCGACATAAGAGGGAAGAAAAAAAAAAGCAACAAGTGCCAGAAGAAGCCCCGAGTAACACGCAGGAAATGTGGGACAGAGGCGGGAGCGACGCAAAGCTCCCGGCGCTGCCTCAGGGTGCCCCTCAGCCACCCACTTGCTCCTTCAGAGCTACACAAGGGCCACAGCAGCAGGGCAAGGTGGTAGGAAATCCTGTATGGCAGAAATGAACCAGCTTTTCTACACACACACACACAAAAGAAAAAAAAAGGGCACAAGAAGGGATGCAGTCACCTGTCTTAAAGTCCAGGAAGCTGATGCCAGGCTGAAGAGTTTTCATATCCAAAACCTGCGACAGAGCTAGCGATCGTGCTCCCTCACAGCCTTCATGATCAACCCAAGTCACTACCCTATGAAATCTGGGATGGTTTTTCTGAAGATGGATGAATGTCTGTGAACTACACAGTTCAAAACAAGCTGGGCTAACAGGGCTCAGGGGTGTTGGTACTGACTGATCAGGTCTGGGAGAAAAAAAAAAATGTGTTGAAATAGCTGACCTTTGCTTTCCCATTAAGAACACATGCTGAATACAAATATTTTTATCCAAGGATATAGGCATTTCCTTTTAAAGTAGTAAATCAAAAAATTATCAGTTTTAGAAATTGTTTTTATATTAATTGCTTCAACAGATAAACACACCGATTCACAACATGCCTTGAACACAAATAATTGGCAACTTACTCTTTAAATAAGATCTGTAAGACTCTTCATTCAAAAGTTCCTTAGATGGCAATAAGATTATGGGACTACAGAACAACTAGTAACTTTCGAGGTTTCTAACTAATCAGTTGGATTCTTCCATATCATTGGTCTCTGCAGGACACAGTATGACTTGTTTCTCCCCTTTTCCCAAGATGCACAGAAGGGGAGAATACTTAATTACCAAAGGACTGCTCTGAGAGCCACATCTGAGCGTACGTGACCTGCTATGACATTTCTGTCCATGCAGAGCTGTGCCTGCCAGGTTTGGTTGCTTCTATTTCTGAAAGTCATCAGATGTCACAGAAGTCAGACTGACATCCTGCACCCCCCCCTCCCCCCAGACAGTCATGACAGGGGACTGAAGGAAGAGGCAACAAGGAATAGGAAAACCATATCACTATCCCTCAATCCTTATATTCCTACTCTCACTCTCTTTGTAAAACAGACCAATTTTTAAATATACTTGCACTTCTTTCTTCTGCCAAAGGGGGGGGAGAAAAGAACAAAACTTATACAGGCTCTGTAGTACATAAGTTTATACTTTTAAAAGGAATGATTTCCGTGCTATAATGTTGGTATTTCCTGCTCCTTAATTCATGCTTACTATCTACATATAGACAGATTGGTAAGTTATATTTGCACCTTTAAAAAGCCTGTGAGGGATCCCACACTTCAGCAATAAATGCACATACCATTATTAAAACAGTCATTTCTGGATTTGTGTCCAGAGTTGAAGCAGCAATCTTGCTTACCACATCAACATTTTAATTCAAATTTTCAGGAGGAGTGAAAGCCTATTTTGGAACAAAAGACAGGATAAACAAAATTTTAGTTTCCTTCTATGGAGACTTAATAGATTGCCTCATATTTTAAAATCTCTACCTTTCCTCATCAAGAATGACATTTGCAATCAAATTTTCTGGCAAGCTTTTTTTTATTTTTTTTTATTTTTTGTTAATCATAAATTCTTTTTAAGTGAAGACAGATCTGTACAGGCCATCCCTGTGATGGACTTGACTGTTTTGTTTTTCAAGGGACAAGTTTCACATTTGCATTAGTATTCTTAGCTTTCACTTTTAAGCTGGTCTAAACTAAGCATTGCAAGAGACATTTTTCTCTGGAACATGCTGAAGAGTTCATCAGGAAAAGATGCATCTAGTTAAAACTGCCTCAAAGCACCTTAAAAAAGTATTTCTATGTAACTTCATTAACCCCTTTACTAATAATCCCAAAGAAATCCTAAGGAACATGGCCTTTGTCTCTGACACATTCCCCAGATCTCAAAAACCACAAAACAGGGATTATTTTGGTTATAAGCTGCTACAGAAAGTACATCTACCAGTGGATTTTCCTTTACTTCAAGCAAGTTATAAAAGCACTCGAGGGAAACTAACCATAACACAGAGATTCTTGAAACACTTTGGTTTTCTAATGCAATCTTTTTGACTCATTTATCTGTTCTGCTCAAAACTTTTCTGCTTGTGAAAAGGGAGAACAGAGCTTAGTAGGACTGTAAATTTAAAGGACACTACAGGAGATGATACACATTGAGAGAACTAAACACACATCTAGCATATCCCTGGTGGTTAGGACACAAAACCCTTTAAAATCTCACATTTTCTAGCCATCTGTATCTTGATTACAGTCCAGTAGGCATCAAGCCTTTGGTTGCTTAAAGAGAGGAACAGTTAATCCTGAAACCAGATTAGTTTTAGGTGCCAAGCTATTCTGCCCTACCTCACAAACACATTTCTTATACAAGCCCAACATGCAAACTGGAAAATTAGAGGTCAAAAAGATCAAAGTAGTACAGAAATATTGGACTTGGGTAGAAGTCAGTTCCAGTTTTGGACCTGGTTCTCTCTCAGAGGTGTCTGGCACACTGAAAACAAATTCCATTTGCCCTCGATCTCTGGAGATCTTCAAAACCTGCTTGGACGCAGTCCTGTGCCACATGCTCTAGGTGACCCTGCGTCTGCAGGGGGCGTTGGACTAGATGATCTCTAGAGGTCCCTTCCAACCTTAACCATTCTCTGATACAGTAAAGTGTTTTAACCAATCAGCAATGTATTGCATGTACATCAGTAGTAGCACCTAGCAGCTTGCTTTAAACAGAAGTCTTTGAATTTGCACAAAGTTCCTTGGGACCTTCCCCCAAAGTCTATTCCATTTAGTTTCTCAAATAAGAAAGTCAGCAGGTAGGTTAAAATATAGCTAGCAGAAAGACAAGAATTCTTATCGTTGGGGAACAGTGCTAAGGGAAAAAAAAAAGTAGCCTAAAGTAAGTCTCATCAGTCCTGCGATGATGAAAATCTAATGCATCAGCTGTTTGCCTCAGAACAGTCTCTCAACACATTTTGATTTCATAGTCCTGAATTAATCTTTTCCAGAGAGCACATGAAGGACAGTAAAAACAGCAGCTCCATGCAAATTCAGTGGACTTTTTCTTCCCTTCTGACATGTTAGGGACTGTTGTAGCACCAGTGCTTTGCTTATGACTCTGCTATGGCCACACTATTTAGGTGGCAGAGCATACATATATGTGGGAATTGGCACAGAGAAGAACTGAAGTTATGAACTTTAGGTCTGATGATACCTGTGATATCTAATAAGGAAAAGTAAATTAATAGGAAAGCACTTGTCTGCAAAGAGCATAATTAACCTTTAAAACTTAAAATGCCATCCAATGCAAGAGCTGGTTGGAGGCAAAGAATGATGCGTTTATGTTCGTAATGAGAACATCTATAAATACATTAGGAAAAAAAAAAAAAGAAACTGCCTTATTCTGAAGATCTGTGTATATTAACTGCCCTGTGCCAAGAAGATCAAGTCATCAGAAAAGTTGACATCATTAAATTGGTGAAAATTCTTTGTTGCAGTGCTATAAACTTTTAGGTAACTACTTCAGTATAGTTAGAATTTCTTTGTATTTTAAGTTGAAAAAAAAATTCCACTCTTGATAGAAAGTAATAAAAGCAGCATTTTCTGACAGAATGGAGGGAAGGTGAAAGGTGGAGATATCAGGATTATTATTCTTAAGGAATATATATATATATTTTAAACTTAGATCAACTACATTTTTCCCTCAGAACAGACTACAAGCAATTTCAAGTAGACATTGTATGTGGTACAGCTCTAAAAATTGTAAATAAGATTTTTATGAAATTCAAGATAATAACATAAAAATAATATTGCAGTATTAGCATTTTGTAGTACAGTGCTCATAAATCCACTGTAGTTTGTTAGCTCTCTTGATATCATGGTTTTAAACGAAAAGATTTTTCACCTGGTTGCTCAAAGTCTAATAAAAAGTAATAATTAAAAATAGAGCTGCTAGACAGCAAAATGAGTATCCCGAGTCATATCAGATGATAAAAAGTCTCTCTTCTGTTAACTTTATGGAAGAAGTGCATTTACTGAATTGCAGCTAGCATTCTGGCCAAGGCAGAAAGAATGGAAATCAGAGTCTTCAGCTGCAGCTTTATGGGTCTTAATAGTGCTCTGGAATATTTAGCTCACACACATGCATAAAGCTTTTCCTTCAGGGTCTCCTGGGTCCTCTGCTCCTGATTTCCTTGATCTGCCAAGATTTTTGCATTAAATTAATCTATTAAAATAACATTAGGTCTCACTTGAGATCTTTCATTGTGCATGAAAGGAAACAGAAACCACTTCTGCAGAGCAGAAAAAGCTTCAGTGCGAGATTCCCATGGCTGGGTAGGGGCAGCCAGTGTAAAGCTGAAAGGAGGGGGAGAGGAGAGTAGCAGCACTGCGGGCCCAGCTTTTGCATTCACAGTATTCACATTTTCTGGGGTCGCTTTCAGCAGTGCTTTCATTTTCATTCATACATGTTCTCTGTATGATGAAAACCAATCTGTGACACTGGCCTATTAGTCTGTTACAGAAAGTTCACCTTGAGAGAAATACATGCAGAGACATACACAGTGAAATCTTGTTGCTTTCCATCCCAAGGAGACTCCTACACATTTATTTGGTCATTTACAGAGACAGTAAACACTCGGTTATTACAGAGATGAGTCAAGAAGAGAAGATAGAGATGATCATAACTGCAGCCTAAGCAAGTCACCATTGCCATTGTTAGCACTCCTAAAGACAAAGGAATGCAATTTCTGAGGTACATATCATCAACAGATCTAAACCGAAGAAATCCATGGTAAATTACAGGTTATTTTTTTCTCACTTACTGCTAAAACAAAGCTTACCATTTCTTAATCAGAAAACTCTTACACAGGATGAACTACACAACACTCCTGAAACATGTGCCCAACCTGTTCCTCACAGCACTTCCCTGTCCTTAGGGAAAGGGCTTTAAATGCTGAGCAAAGCTTCCTTTCTGCAGTTTAAATTCATTGCTTCATGTGTTTTAGAGAACAGATTTGTCTCCTTCCTTCACCTCTGAAAGACTTTTCTAAATTCTTTCTGTTACATGCACATATTAAAATTATTCTTTGTTCTGAAGATCATTTATTCTAGATTTTGACCAGGTTGCTATTTACTTGACCCTCTTAAAATCATTCTTCTTTCACACAGATTGTTTCACCTTACTTTCACGAGCCATCTTCTATTTCATTCCTAATAGAGTACTTGCTTTTTCATCCAAAAATCTCCGTTGACTTATGAAGCCTGTGGTCCATAGTCACCCCAAATCCACATTAGCACATTAGCAAAAGCTTTGTTTACTCTGTTGCTCTTCAACCCATCTCTGAAGAGATGATGATTCCTACTGAGGTAGCACTCTGCACTTGTCCTTGTTGATTAGTATTCACCAACTTGTCCAGATCAGTTTTAATTCTAAGACTGTCTACACATTCCTTTCCAGCTTAGTGTTACTTACTTATAAAAGTAATGGCAGTGCCCTTATTTCTACACCCAAGTCATTAATCAAAACCAGTATAACTCCCATACACAGGTTGTGTTCACTGACATCAAGCCGCTGAATTCTGAGTATGGTTTTCCCACTAGCACTGCGCCCAGCCTGCAGCCCAGACAGCTTCCTGGCCAAAAAGTGCCAGGTGAAATAACACGACTGCCTTTTTTTTTTTTTTTTTTTCTTTTACTCTTTATTAAAATTGTTGTATTTTCAAAGAACGAAATTCAATTTGACATGGTTTGTCTTTGACAAGTCTGTTGGCTGTTTTTCATATCCTTGTTTTCTTCTAGATACTTGCACAAACTGTATTTGTCTAGTGTTTCTGCAGAAATTTATATTAAGCAGCAGCAATGTTCACCATCTGTGGCTACTCTGAATTGTAAGTCTCTCAGATGTTTGTGGCCACACGGTTTAACAGGTAAATAGATGGCCCCTCTTTCCAAAGTCACCTCCTTTCAGAAACTAAAGGGATCCTACACTCCTCAGGCTTTCTCAAGCAGCAAGTTTTATTAGGCAATTGTAAGGGTCTTCTGGCTGGTCTAAATCCATGCTGTCTTGCTCATGGAAAGGAGTAGGAATGAACTAAAGAGATGACGACAGCTGCTTATAGGAAATAACTCTATGATAACTGATATCATTTGCTAACATTTAAGGCCAGAATTAATAACTGCTCCTATCCTCTGCCCAGTTTCACTCTGCTTATAATATTACTCCTTAGATAATATCTGCAAGGAGTTAAACAAGGACTAAATTGGAGAACAATATAGAAATTTCTTCTCTTGTGGGAATATGCCAACTCTCATGTTCATTCACAGACCTAGGAAGATAGCTGACTCCAAAATTCATTTCACTGGAATTAGTTAGAAGTGAACATACAAGCTTTTGCACATGGGAGGAATTTTTCCTCAGAAGCTTTCTAATACAACCAACTAAAATAAATCTTTGATTTTTCAAGTCATTTTTTCCCCCAAGCTCTGTCTTCACTATAATGATCATTTTCCAGCTGTGTTCACATCAGTACCATCTATTCAGACTTTCCACAGTGATGAGGAGTGTGATTTCCACAAAGACTAGGAGAAATGGTTTGATTGAGAACGAAACCAGCTCTCCATCTAATAACAGTGCATATAACTAATCAGGAATTTGGTGTTCTCGATGCTGAATGGACAAACTTATCCAATTGGGGTAAGCTTAAGCCAACTGCTGTCTGGAGCAAGTATCTTTGAGGAGAGAGAAAATAGAAGAAGGGGACATCCATATCGCCACACAAAATACACAGGGGTTCGAGTGAGACACAGAAGTTTCATGTTCCAGTACCTCCCCCCAGGCTGATGTGACAAAAGAGAAAGTACTTGGCACGAGAAGGGGAAATCTGAAAGAGCAGAACCCAGCCATGATCAGAATTTCCATCCTGAAAAGTACAATTTTGAGTCTTTTCAAAAGAAGGGGGCACAAGGGGAGCAGAACCCCTGCCAGCAGCCAACACTACATTTCAAGTGCAGAATGTCATTTCACCACACCTCTTGGTTTTATTTATGTTTGAAGACCTATTGCCACAAACACCTCTTTATACGGCCCCAGTAAAGTTGCATGGAGCCACTCAAGCATGCCAACCACTTGGTAGCTACCGACCAGTACACACTGCTGCTGGAGACAGGCAGGTAGCTCCATCCTGCACCGCACACTCATCTTTCAGATGTCATGTGAGGGCATCACCCTATATATTTTTTTTTAATGCTAGTTGTGATTTACTCAAGGAAATCAACTAAAGCTTTGAGCTTTTACATCCTTAGCTCAACACTGGTTTTCTATGTGAGGTATAGAAAGGTGCAGAGCTGTCCATCTTCAGGAAAGCTGTCAATGGTTGGGCTCCATTTCCTTCAGTCAAAATGGCGATGAGTGCAGTTAAATTATCCCTTGGAGTTAACTAAATCTTAATGGCAACACAGGTGTGAAAGCGATGTGAGCCAGATAATCACCTTGCTTCTTTCCCATTTTCTTTTAACCTATGGACATATAGATGCAAAAGGAATAGAAATGACAGAAAAAAAATAATCCAGGATAACTTTGGGGGGAAAAAATGATCAGCTGCATAAAAATATACTAGGTTGTTAGTTTTAGTAGGTACTGGCAGTTACTTGCAGCTGACAAACTTTTTTTGGTTCCACTAAATTATGTTAAAATATCTTTGCTGAATTCACTGCAGGAAATTTTAGAATTGAGAATGTTGGTCCCTGTTTCTTTATGCTCTCATACTTTTTGAGGGGGATATTGGACTGAGGAGAACTGCTGGAATCAATTGTACTTGTCCTTAGAGCTCTAAAGAAGGAACAGCTCAGGGCTGCATCTCAGTGAGGACTCCTTGAGCTCCCAGAGCCAGGCAAATTGCAAACACAACTCTTGACTTCCCAGGCTTACAAAGTCTTTTTCCAGAATTCTAGGTGATCCAAAGAAACAAAAGGTAGAACATGTTGGAAGATTATTTAAGTCTTTTGGTTTTGTTTATGATAGAAGTTCATTGCATCTTCCTAAGTTAAATGCAGCACTTTCAATATGAGCAAGCAGCACGTTCACCAGCAGCGACTCATTTTGCGTTCTGTCGTCAGGATGGCTGCCAAGCTAACTCTTACACACAAGCACACAACAACATCAGCAGTAAATCCTGCCTGTGAACTGCAGGAACAGAACACGTGCTTTGTAAACAAGAGGCCTGTCTGGCTAGGAGATGATATGAGCCACAGTCAACAGTATAAGCAAGCAGCAGCATTGGACTTTTGTTTGCAACTGGGGTTTTCCTGACAAAAACTCCCCTTAGCACCAACATTCCCAAGTGGTTCATAGTCACCCATGAAATCACCAACACACTTCTTCCAAATGGTGCTTCACCATTAGCATGAATAGAGCCTGAGCACCAAGGCAAAGTGCAGTCAGTGTTACAAAAAAAACAGATATCTGAAATAATCTTCATGCCCATCATCTATGGTGCTGGTGTCAGCACCATCATGTTCCTGGTGACTGGGACCAATCCTGCCCACAGCATAGGCTCTGCCACACCAAACTCTAGAGGAACTAGTCACCTTCTTCATAAATTTCCATGATTGGACTGTTCTTTACCCCAATTCCTCACCCTCAAGCTAAGCCTTAGACCTAAAGCAGTGGCCCTAACCTGATGATGCCTTGAACTTATTTAATAACTTTCCCCAGTCCTCCAAAAACAGAGACTTCATGGCAGTGCCAAATGCCCTGGTTAGCCTTTAGCCCTTCTTGCACAAGATACATGCTGACACTAGTTCCCCAAATGTTGGCAACATACAACCACAGTGAAGGAAGTGAAAAAAGCAGTGATGTTGACCCACACTTTGGGAAGACCCACGTTCATCTGAGAAGGATTCATCCAGAAAGATGAAGCAAGCTCCTGTGCTGAAGAGACAGCGAGATGCCCTGTGATTTTTGTGGATCTTTTAAAATACGCAGTTCAGGGAGTTATTAGTTGACCATTAACCAGCAACGCTGGACAGGCCTGTTGTATTTTAAATAGTGATGAAACTTTGAGAAGGAGGAGTAGATCCTTCTTTTGATAAAGTCCAAATGCATTTCATTTGATAGCTCTGCAGTACCAGAATAACAACTGATCTCCAACACAACAGGGATACAAAAGTACTTTTGTAGGGAGATACTTGTTTCAATTAAGGAGTCCGATACTGCCTTGTGATTTCTTGGTTAAATATGATGACTCTCCTATGCAGCTAGTTGACAATCACACAACAGTTTTTCCATTCTAAATGACTAATGGGAATGTGAACATCACACGTGTTTGTCTGAGTTTGTTTAATGTTGAGTGATTGCAAAACATTTGTGGATTTAGCCTTTAATATATTGATTTTTCTTGTTAAGTTTTTGCTATCCAAAGCAAGCAAAAAAAAAAATAATTACAAAACAGCAGTGGTATGATCATCTCCAAGGTACAGAGAGACCTCAGTCCTCATTAGCTTCACAGGGAGCTGTTATGATTCTCCAGGGGAAAGGAAAATCAGGACATGACTTGTTTTCCATGTTCCAGCTACCACTTAACCGCAAAGTGGAATTCAATAGGATACTCATTACTGAGGTGCAAGTCAGCTATGCCAATCCACTGATAGGAGTGGTATTTTTTCCATATTCTCACAACAAAATGTGTTGGAAGCCTTAACATGAGAATGATGTTTGTACCTGCAGTGATCTGCAATTTCTCCGGGGGGAGATGGGAGACTGAAGTAGTGAGGCTGCTCCTCACTCTCCAGAAGAGGCTCTCCTACAGGAAGAGTGGCTTTTCTCTTCACAAAAGCTTCCAGGAATTTGGCTGCACATTGATAACTTCCTGACAGTGTCTGAGGAGTTTTGTAGCTTTAAAACAGAAATGCAGACACTTACACTGCTTTGGATCATTCAGACAATAGAAAAAATCATTTTTTGCATTCTCTTATGAGAATATGAGGCCTATTGGGAGAGAGAATCTCTTATGGGGATGAGAAGACACTTCAAATGCACAACCCTAAAACTTGCCAACTTTGGAAGTC
>VWPW01001917.1:0-33470 GCA_013389825.1 Crypturellus undulatus
CACCTCATACACCTACCTGCTCACATTTGTGCTTTCCGCCTGGTTTTCGATACGAAAAATGGGCATTCACAAATTATAAACGACGAACATTAAAGAAACATATAAATAAATGCCTAGTCAATGGTTGAGAAAAATCTCATGAAGATCAGGCTTTTTAACCTCTGTGATTTTATATTCTGTGTGAGAACTCGTGTAGTATGACAGAACTCCCCAGGTCAGTGCTGTTCTGTTGAATGGGATCACAGGCAACAGATGGTATGAGAGCATTTCCAAACTGGAAAATTTGTCAACTGGAATAACAAACTTAACAAACCCAGCGGGTATTTGCTGTATTGATTTAATGCGTTTGAGGACTTTGTGTAACGCTTCCTTGCTTGCATCACTCTCTCTGAAGTGTTAATGCTGTCACGGGGATGCAGGATCCGCGCAGCTCGGGGTGAGGAATTACAGCAGGGAATCTATGGGATCGTTCCCGGTTTGCTGGCAAGAGCCTTGAACTCCCTTGAGGCTCAGGAAAGTCATGGCCATGGGGACACGCGGGGACAGACCACACACTCCAGCCGGGTTGCAGAGGTGGCAGAAGGTGAGCAATAAAATAAGAGTAGAATTTGAAGCACAGGCAAAGGCTTTATACGAGAAGCATTCTGCATTTCCCCTGGGGAAACATGTGCCTTTTGGTAAAATTTCTAATTAGAGGCTAGTCAAAAGAAAAAAAAAAAGTGCTGCTAAGGCAAATCCCATGCAAAAGAACAAAAAGCAAATAAACAAAAACCCACATAGGTACAAGGAAGAGGAGACACTTCAGCCTCAATCCTTGGCCTTCACAGACTAAGAGTCACCTGGGTTTGTCGGTTCGTGGGTGAGCTTGAGCTCAACAGAGAGATTAAAGAAATTGGGCACTTGGGGGGATGGACTATTAAAAGCTTAAAATGAAAACTTGGGAAATGGCAACATCTGCCAAAGTGAAGCTGAAAAGGTGCAAATTCCCTAAAATCATTTCATTTCTCTGCGGCTGAGGGCACACATGACTGCTGACAGATCTCATAAAGGCAGAAGGAGTCACAGCCGGGCTGGGTCTCACACACAAGTGACAAAGCAGCCCTGTCCCCACTGCTGCACTGCCTCAAACAGCAGCTATCCCATAGGGCTGGCAGCAAGGAACCCTTACGAGCCACTAATGACCTTGCTCCACAGCATCAACATATCAACATCTAATAAAATCTCTCTTAAAATATATATATATAAAATATATATNTGCTAAGGAGCCACTAAGGACCTTGCTCCACGGCTTCAACATATCAACAACTAACAAAATCTCTCTTAAAAAAAAAAAAAATATATATATATATATAAAGGAAGCACTTATTCTTCTACCCTATACTCAGCATATGCAATACTACTTAACACCCCAGCATAAGATATTGCTTGCATGATATGGCCCAATTTATTAAAAGCGGTTGCTATGCTTTGAACCAGAACATTAAAAGAAAGCGTTTCTAATCATGATGCTCTTGATTTCACTAGTGCATAATATAAATGCAAGTCTATAGTGCTATGGCCTACTGATGTATATCGTGGTTTAGCTTTTTATTGCTGTGTTTATATTAGCAATCAGAAATGGGTTCCTTTTTCCTTTTGGGAATAAAAAGCTGTGATTCCGTGTCATGCCACACGGCAAGTATTTGTGTTACAGGACTAGCAATGTCCTCCCCTCTATCCTCTTACTTCTTGTGCTGTGTCCAGGATTTCCTTATCTCTGCCTTAATATATGCTCTTATCCCATGCTTTTTGCTTCCTCTTCGACTAGAAATCCCCTGCTTATGCCATTATATGCACAAAACTTGCCTTTTCATCCATGCTTCTCATTAAAACAAATATTTCCCTTAAAATGCAGTCAGGACTCAGCAATTAAATGATAATTAGCTTCCTGTAAGAAAGCAGCATACGCTTTTGATATAGTCTTATCCCTATCGTGCAGCATTTGAAGCCATCTACTCATTAGGTATAAACTGTAATAGTTCTCGCCCTAGGATAGGCAAAGCACTCCCCAAGCACCTGCATCCCTAATTGTACTATCAGTCCCTGTAGAAAGGTTTCTCCAGCGTCTGCACCAATTTATTTTCAAAATTCCAGAAAAAAAGTTTAGAAGTCACCTCAAAGTAGCACAAAAATAAATGATCTGAATGTGAACCAAAAATGAGTTTGTTTTGCATTTGTAAAAACACGATTTGTAGAGCACTTATAACCTGCCATCGCTTGTTCTACATCCTTAAAACACACAGAGTATTCTGAATTTTAAAATCTGAATACAGATTTGCCACCGTAATAAAGCAAAACAGGAACAACCCTGCCAAATGATAAGTTTCAGCTTGCTTCTCATATTCAATGTCATTCAAGGTTGCAAATAAATTTGCCTCTTGGATAGCAAGAAAAATGACAGAAAATTTCTGACATGTAACAAGTCTGCCAGGTTAGGCCTGACAAAAGTTCAATGTTATCAAGACCATCAATCCATCTGTAATGACATGCTGTAGGCGCTTCAAAAAAATAAATGTGATTTTTGCTACCGCAGTATTTCACGTTTATTTATAGAGCCAGTGTTGCAACAGAGCAACGTTATCCACGGGACCTGCTCCATGTGAGCTTTCAATCCTGCCGTATCACGGCTTGAAAAAGACTCTTTCAACAGACAAAAGCCTTTCTTCATCAATGATAGTTTGTAGATTGACTTTATACATGATCTATTATACGTATAAGAGAAAACAGTGTACTCCAAAATATGGATTGCATCAGCAAGCCTAGATGTCCTACGCTCTCTATACACAACCATACACAATAAAAGTATTAATTTATCTAACC
Organism: Crypturellus undulatus; assembly: GCA_013389825.1. Lineage (NCBI taxonomy): Eukaryota > Metazoa > Chordata > Aves > Tinamiformes > Tinamidae > Crypturellus > Crypturellus undulatus. The sequence continues at coordinate 2,860 of VWPW01001917.1, forward strand.
TCAATATTTGATACCTTCAGAGTAGGGCAGAATGCCTTTTTATTTTAATTTTCTTCATTAAATGGATCATCTTTGCTTAATTAAACATGCCCAGGAGCTATATGATGAGCAGAGAAAGCCTGATTCTATTCCTCTTGCTCCTGCATTCTTCTTTAATTTTACACACAGCCTGTTTGAAACCATCCCAGAGCACAGCAAGATAACGAACACCCCAGGCCTTCAGGAAAAAAGACTTTCTCTATCAAGATTGTATTTATCAAGACCATGTGATTTCAGATTTCCTAAAGTGAAAATTTTATGTGAAACTGGACACTGGAAAAAAAAAAATCAGCAACCCACTCCTCGATCAGTTCATTCTGGCAACAATCCGTATCTACGGGATATAACAACAACCCCACAGCTTGGAATATTTTTTTAGCATGACATTTTACTAATATAACAAGTTTATGCAACATGAAGTGATATAAATTAATATTAATTTCAAATTTAGAGCATTTTTGCCAGGTTGTTGTGTTTATCAGTTAAACATGAGCAGGCTTTTTATTTATTGGTCTCTAAAGCCCAGTGATGCCCTGCGGGGCTTCCCTGTGCCCAGAGCCACGCGGAGCTGCCTTCAGCCCATGCTGCAGCTCACGGGACTGCAATAAATCACTGAAGAGGAAGAACAGCTGCAAAAATCCTTCACGTTCTTATTGCAAAACCACATGAGCAAAGCTCCCCACCACGGAAAAGGAAGGTTATTCTGCTCAGTGTAAACGCCTTAGCCTAGCATACAGGTCTAGGGTGATTCTAATGAGAATTTAGATGTATAAATTCCTAATTCTGAATACATAACTCCAGTGCTTTTAGCTACAAGTCCCTACACTCACGATGCTTTGAATCGTGCTCTAAATATGAATTTTAATGTGCAACTTAATCCACCTGCATGTGCACCTCAAGCAACGCACGTGAGTGTGAGTGTCCGATACATGTGCAATGCTACATATGTCTGCATTACATTTTGCATTTATGGAAGTGCAAGGCAAGTGCTTGCAACTCAAAACACACACTGGCCCACCCACTTCTGCCCAGTAATCAGGGACTTTCAATGCTACAGAAAATTACAGAATTTTAACTTATTAAAAACACATATGGGTTGGTCTTCTGGCACCTGGGAGAACTCACTGTATGAGCTTCAAACCGAAAATGCTTCCAAAACATTTGCCAGATTAACATTTGTCAGACTATGCGACATTTGAAGAATCTGCAATGGTGAGGGAAGGCACAATTTTAACTCGGGACCACGGGGGATATCTCTGAAAACAGAGCCGTAATAATCACAGTCTTAGTTCACCTCACCCAGTGTAGAAAATCAGGGCAGCACAAACAGGGCAGCCCACAGACAATTCCAGGACATCGTTCCCATTCGTACCCTCTGCAATCTGTGGCTCAAACACTTCTTAAGGCACAAAACACTTGTCCTTAAAATATCCGTTTGATGGGCTAATTCCCTGGATTTGTCCGTTCCTGCCTCCATACAAACTTTCGGCATGTACAATATGCAATGACAACGAGTTCACAAATAATATTATACCCTATATGGAGACCCAGTGAGCCAAAATTTTAGAATTGGTCTTTCATATTCTCATTTACAGCCAATATGCAAACAAGTTGATCTATTTTAGCAGTTCTTACACATCCAGTGAATAGGTAGCTCCTTAGCTTAGCATTTTAGGTGCTGTTTTTTAAAACTATGGCCCAGATGGCCTGAAACAAAAAATATCTTCCTGAATAACTCCTGAAACTCAAGAAAGCTGTTTTGAACTTCGTGTCATACCAGTGACTGGCCTGTATTGCAGCTGGTGCCAATACCTGTGTGTATAATGGTGGTACCGCTATCCAGACCTAGCTGAATGAGACAGGCTGACGAACACGATGCCCACGGCCCAGCCAATACATCTGTTTTCTTTTTCTTCATTTTGTATAAGAGCCATAGAACAGCCTTCTTTTAACAGTAATTGTCCCTAAAACGTAAATTACATCCATCACTTCCAGTGCTCACCATAAATTATCTGCCCGGATGGAACACAAAGCTGCTCATTCCAACAGCCGCGCCGTCCCACGCGCGTATTGATCAAGCACTCCCGATGCTTTATTAGGTTTTCTTCCTCCGCAAAGTCAATAACAGGAGGAATATTTCTTCTGGGGCTGTTATGAAGTATCGTAAATCCGAGCTGTTATTAACAAGCACCTGATTAGCGGTGCAGACGGGTGCAAGAGGCCGGCACAGCCTCGCCAGGAGCCAACGACCACCGTGGCCATGGGCTCTCCTGGCAGCTACATCAGCTCTGCTTTCCCAAATCTATATATCTATATATACAATACACATACATATATGAATTGCTGCCTCATATACTTCTCCTAACCCACAGCACACATCTACATATAGAGAGAACATCAGTCATCCAATTCCACTGCCGCACACAGGGCCGCTTTCCCTGCCATCTGAACCTCTAAAACGGACAACTCTCTTCTGCTACTGGAGCATTAAAAAAAAAGTCTTGTGAAACCCAGATTCAAAACCAAAAGCAAACCAAACGTCTACTGCTAGGTATACTTCCCCAATATTTAGTTTTCCCTCATTAAAATTACAGGCTGAAGATAAGGATTCACCAGACCCACCCAAGCAATGTCACGCATCAAGAACAGCTCCTTTAAAGTGTGAATAAAACTCTGTAGACGGAGGAGAATGGCTCAAAATTTAAGTAAGGAAAAAAAGAAGCCCTCAAAAGACAAGATGCTGGTAAGAATTATACTAGTGTATACCTACAGAGAGTAACAGAAAATGTTTGGGGACACATGGCACTGAATGTTGCAGAGATGACCTGCACCATCGCAGCCCTCCTCTGTCTCCCTAGGAACTAAAAACGAGGTTAAATTCTGAAACTGCGTTTAACAGACCTTTCAAAAGCTGCACTGCTGTTACAGCGGTCCTGCTCCACCTCATGCACAGCTCCTTTCTCTTTGCTTTCTTTTTGTTCGCAGGAATGACTACTTCCAGGTGTTAAATACAGGACTCAAATCACGTACAAAGTTTTCTTTCTTACACCAACCGGAATAAGTTAAACGAGAGGAAAAGAAATGTATCGGAGTACAATAAACTCCCACAACAGTCCTTGTTTTTAGAATACATTTCAAGGTATGAATAATGCAACCGAATGTCCCAGACATGTGAATAAGCCCCGGCAGCCCCGCGGCCGCTAATTGGCCCTGATTGGAGCTGAGTGGGGAACTGTGATTACAAACAGAGCTGCTGCCTCCAGCCCAAACCTCAAGCACACGTGCTGCAATTAGAGATATTTTATCCAATTAGACAAGGGTTTGCCTTTGCTTGCTAGGATGGTTTGGAGCACAACATAAAAGAAAGCACCATTTGCTNCACAACAGTACTTCTTTTTAGAATACATTTCACAGACAAGGTATGAATAATGCAACCGAACGTCCCAGACATGTGAATAAGCCCCGGCAGCCCCGCGGCTGCTAATTGGCCCTGATTGGAGCTGAGTGGGGAACTGTGATTACAAACAGAGCCGCTGCCTCCAGCCCAAACCTCAAGCACACGTGCTGCAATTAGAGATATTTTATCCAATTAGACAAGGGTTTGCCTTTGCTTGCTAGGATGGTTTGGAGCACAACATAAAAGAAAGCACCATTTGCTGTAAGGTATCTTTCCTCACACCAGAGCTCTGCTCAGATGGATTTTTTTCCCTCTTTCTGTGCCACAAAATGAAAGGTTTTCAGAAAGGATTCAGTACACAGCAGTGACATCCTTAAAAGCAAAGACCTTCCAAGAGACCCGCTTGGGCACCTGCTCCTCATTCCCATCGCAGGGCCACGTCCAGAGCCAGAAATTGCATTTAAAACACCCAAACTGGCTGGTTATCCCAACAGCAGAGTCTAAGCAAGCTAGCGAATGAAGGAGCTTAATTTCAGGGCACCTCTGTTGCAGCAAGGCAGGTCTTTACAAACTTCTTTTTTCCATAATATAATTAACCCCCAGGACTGAGCGTCTGAGCAAATTAGTTCATTTTTTCACATGAATAATGAAAACTTTTCTCTCAAGCCATTAGGTACTGAAATGAATGTAAAAGATTTCTTAGAAGGAGAAGCATAATATGTGCCCAGCTTCTGGTTTAGGATTGGAATTAATTACTGAGATTTAAAGAGAAACTCCTATTTTCTTCTGTTCTTTCTTAAAAGCTGCCCTTGCCTGCCCGTGTTAATCACTAATGCTTCCTGGTAGGCCAGACTTTTACCCATCATTAGATCTAGCAGAGCAGGCTGTGAGATTAATGGGAATGCAGTGAATGGAGGCCTCCCACATTGACTTAAAGGGCCTAAGTATTTCTTTCTTCCTTTGCCCTCTCAATATTCTCTCTCTTCTCTTGTTTTTTCCCTTTTAGAATATTTTCCTATTGATTACATGAGCAGTACTCATTGCCCTGACAAAAATACTGTGCTGACAATTGAAGTTGTAAAGTCGCTCTCACTTTTCTATGACAGAAATTAACTTTTCTGTATTCACTCTCTGCATGGCCGAAACACACACTCAGATTGCACATTTACACGGAGCACAAGTGAGAATTCTTGATTTCCTTTACAGAGACACATTCCTTGGCATTTAACTATGCTATACGACGTCTTCTAGTGAGTGCTCATGTGCCAAGGGCAAGAGAACCCACAAAAAAAATTAAATCTTCATCAGTTTAATTTGTAAAGAAACCCAAGGGAGGTCGTTATTCCCAGAGACTTCATTGCCTAATTTGTGTTCTGAATTCTTCTGCCTTCTTTGACACCAGTGGGTGCCTGTTAACTCTCACTTATTGCTGCTGCAGGACAGGGTTTCTGCAGTGCTCCCGGAGCCACCGGGTGCTTCACAAATGCCAAACTGGTGCCGAGTATTTCACAAAAATCGGCTTCTTTCTCCCTGGAAATGAGAGTGAGGTGAATGTCCCTTAAGCAGAAGTGAATTCCCACGCAGGAATTCAAAAGGGAGGCTTAAGTTTGCATAGGGAGTTACAACAAGCTGGCAAAAGGGAAGGACATAAGAGCAATGAGCTTACCTGCAGCTCAGGGCCCAAGCTCAAAGCAAAGGACTCAAGCAATCAGACCTCTGCTTTGCAAGTGGTATTTTCTAAGCCAGAGGTTTCCTTTAAAACAAATAAATCTACTCGGTGGGACGGTAGAAGGCACCAACGGGCAGAGAGCAGTGACACTCGCACTCAAACTCTCCCTCCTCTTGCACGCGCAGATGTTTCCCGCGTGCAGCACCTCTAGTTTTATGGTCTGTTCCAGTTACAAAAATACGTGAGCTTGAGTTTTTTAACCATCACGTCACAGGCGATCACATGCAGAAATCAGAGGGCTGAAATTGCTAATCCTGCAATACTTAAACTGATTCATACCAGAGCCCGAAAGAGCCAAGTTTATGTCACACAAGCTTCATGTGCTGGTTTCTGATACAAACTACATTGGCCTTTTAAATCTATCTAGATGCCAGACATCTGGTTTGGATGCACAGCCAGACCGATTGTTTGCAGTGGGTATCACTGAAGAGAGATTTGCACTTGTGCTTTCAGCAATGCAACGGTAAAGTGGTGCAAATCATTTAAAAGTGCGGAATTACTGCATCAATCATCACGGTTTTCACATGTGGCTATTTTACACTTTAAACCAGCTATTTCTCCACCTCTCTCCTTGCAAAGGGCAGATGGAACCTTTATATTCCCAACTGTTAAGAATGGGCATATTGCTGTAATACCTCAGGTAACGACACACTTCCATAAAATTCTTGGTTTCATGATAACCAAGTGCATTTGTGAACAACAATACAGTCAAAGTATTAAATTTAAAATGCTCTTAAGTATTAAATACAGTCATGAATAGAAATAAACCTAATATTCTTGAAATGTGCTGCAAATGTTTAATAAATTAAAAACAGACAAAGGGCAAAAAATATTGGGGCAGAGAGACTGCAAACACTGGCACACAGGTGGTGTGGAAATACGGATACACCCGGACTGCATTTGGGAATGAAACACGACACCTCAAGCAAAGGCAAATCCATTCCACACACCATTTGCAGCCCTAGTGCTGTCTGCAGAAGAGCAAGGGGAGAAATAACTCAATAAATACGATTACCTTGATCTTGAGCTCACTCTTAGAGACTCTCAGAGCTCTTTATTTAACCAAAGCACCTTGGACGGGCCTGGGCGTTACTCAAAGCCAAGACCGTTCTCTGCCTCGGCAGGCGGAGGGCACCGCGATGGGCCCAGGTCGGCAGAAGCTCCGGGCTCAGTTTCCACCCTCTGGATTCCCACCCTTCGCTTCCAATCAAACTCTAAATCCCTCACGTTCAAGGGAGTCTAATTGCTGCTTTGCATGGAAGAGACAGCCAAATTCATCCTGACTTGCAACGGGAAAGTGTGATATATGAGCGAGGGACGGCGGGGTAATGTTATGGATGGTTCTGAAAATGTAGCTGGAAACGACGTCGCTCCGAACATCTTTGCTGTTGCCAACAGTTCCCACCTAGTGTTGCCTGAGGCATCGCGGTGGTTTCGTGTTCAAAGGAGAAGACAGATACTGGTACCTGGGCTACCACGTTGTGGTTCCCGAGAGCCACGGTGCTGTCCCAGGGAAGGGCACGGTCCCGTTTCACCCCATGGGACGCGTTCCCTCCACGCGCGCCCTCGTGTCCCCTGCAGAAACGCGGCCTCAGAGTCCTCCAGGCCGGCTGCGGAGCTAGGAGACGGCGTAGGAAGTTTCATGGGAGTGAAATTAAATATTTTTGAAGCATAGCTCTCATAGCTCTATCTTTTTCCCTCCCTGCTCCCATTTTCTGAATACCCTGCTGTGCGCCGCTGGAGCTGGGAAGAAATCAGTCGCTTTTGAGAAAAAAACACTTCTTGTGAGGCCAAGATTTAGCTTTTAGGCTGTTATTACTTGTCCCTGTAAGGGTCACCTGAACAGGTAATACTTATCTGTAAAACAGATCTGGCATTTAATTAACCATAATCTTCCAATATCATCAGGTTGAAATTCTTGCTGAAGTACAAAGCACTCAGGCAATTTTGCCCTTACTCCTACCTTCCCAGCCCATGCAATTACCCCGCTCTTGAATGCATACACGTCTGATTAAATTACAAACTGGCATTTGAATATAGCATTTGAAGAGAAAAAATCCACAAAACTAAAGTATAATTATAGGAAGGGGGAAAAAAATTCCAAATTCTACCAAGGTCATTAGTGTGCAAAATGCAAATTGTCTCCCATTTGTCAAAGACCCTGGGGAAGCCTCGAGATAATTGAAATGATAGATGAACAGAGGAGACTAACTGCTAATGGTCTGTATATCAATGAATCAGTGTCATATTTATGAAGGGCTTTGGGAAATTATTTTAAATACTTCATCTATGGCTGAAGTTTAGCCTACTTTTAAGTTGAAAAATTAAGATTGTTCTGAATCCTTCAGAATCTGAAGGAACTGTAAAGACAGAGATTACACCATGGGTTCTCCTAGTTGCCTGCTTTCCTGGTGTTTTTACCTAGGAACTGCTTAGGCACGGACTATGTGGGACGTGTTTATGGGGCACTGGTCAAACAGGGAGGGAAAGGAAGAACTGGAATGTGTCTTTCTGAACTGAAAAGTTAAGTGTGCCTTGGAGGTAACTGGTGACACAGAGGGCCCTATTTCCACTTCAAAGGAGGAAATATTGCCAAAAGGCGGATGGTCCTACCTACTCCTCCTGTGCTTGCATCGGGGCAGCACGGAGAAACTAAAGCAAAAAATACGTGCAAGTGAAAGAGAAGTTTCAGACATTTGAGCCTTTGAGGCTTAGGCTTCTTTTGGTTCTGTTTTTTATTTTTTTAGCTTTTCTTGCTGCACCATAGGCAGGGTCCCGATGAAGGCGAACAGCAGGATGCCCGCACACTTTCTAGCAAAATGGTTTTTCTAGCAGAAAGCAATGAACACATTCCCTTGAAGTGGCGGCGCTACGCTGAAACAAGGGGCCCTACCACAAAATTACGTGAACGGAGCCCCTTTCCGTTCGCTGTTTCACTGAATAAATGACCCAGGCAGCCAGCAGAGAGGCTTTACAGCTGCCTGTATAGGACAGAGAGTTGTTTCACCTGAAAAGGGCATCACAATAGCCCAGCGTGGTGAAAAAATGCACCCAATGCAGAAATTACAGTTGGTTTTCCTCAGAACTTAATAAACCAGTTATATCTAAAATAACCCCCCTGGTTCACCCATTGTTATAGGGGGGCTGGCACACACCGCCAGCACCTGAATAACGTCCTCCGGAAACCAGCGCTGTGAGACACAAAACTTCACCCAATCTAAGAATTACTTCAAGAAAATGTAACACAAATGGGACATTCCAGGTAAAAACCTCTGAGTGTCCTGCTCTGGACAATCACACTGCAACGCTTTAAAACCATACAATTTATGAAAAAAAAGACCTAGAAGTCCCATGAGGGTCATGAGACAAGAGAAGAACCAGCCCCAGTCCCATGGAACCAGCCTCCTGAAGCACCCAGGCATCCTGGTAAGGACCAGTGGCACCTTATTCCCGGGTACCACATACTTGGAAAAGGGATATGGATTTAAGAAAGTCATTTCACCTCACAGGTGTATTTTGAGGCTCCTTAATTACTCCTTCTGAAGTGCTGTCTCTGTATCTGCTGTTGTTCTTATAGCTTACTAAGCACCAATTAATAAAACATTCCAATCTTCTGTTTGCTGAAGCACGTTTGTTCTGCTGGATTTTCATTTTCTGAATGAGTGAAATACAAACAAGACCATTTACATGAGTTAATGACACAGTGCCCATTAACTGATGGGTTATTCTGCATGAGGAAACTCCTGTTTGCAGGGACCACAACTGATCTGCAGGCTCTCCCGAACGCAATTACCTGCAACCCCAGCATCTCAGCATCCTGTTCTGCTTTTATTTTGCTGTTTTAGAGAGGTATCTCTTAACCTTATGAGTGAAAGGGCATTATCTGCTGCTGATTATCCAGCACATTCACAGACTGAAGGCAGGAGAGCATCTTTCCAGTGACAAGTCTTGATCTGTGGATCAAATTCTCCTTGCTGCTGCTGCTGAGGAAGTTTTGCTGGAACCAGGGTTTGCCTCTTTGTGGAGTAAGCTCTTCTCCTGTCACATCCTTGGCTTTCTTTCCTCTTATTTCATTAAGATCTTGAGTTATTTATACAAACTGTTGATTTCAAATGCTCATTACGAAAATACTGCAAATCCAGAAGATGTCACAGTCATTTCTTCTGCAGTTTTTTCTTTTTTTGTGGGCGACATTCATATTGCAGAATAATTTAGACAGTAATTTAATCACAAGGTTTAGAGGTCCAGCAAATGTTACATTTACATAACGTCAGTCTTTCAGCAGATAATTTGGTCCTTTGCATGTGTTAAAAGATGACATGGCTTGTTAAGATCATGTTAGTACGTTTAGCCCAGCAAATGAATGGCTGGTTTGTTAATCTGCCATATAGCTCTAATTTTCATAAAGATGATCAGAAAATTCTATTTAGAGTAAACTCATAAGCATTTGCATTGCATCAGAGTAAGAAACAGAGAAAATTATAAAATCTCCTCATCTAGAAAACACCATAAAATAGTCATATGTCCTAGTTACTATACAGATATGAATATGAATTTCCTTATATGAAATATTCCCTTATACTGGTTAATATTTTTCTCGTGCCTATGTTGAGTACATGTGACTGAAAAGAGTAAGATGTGTCTCATAACTTAATTTTTGCAATATTGTCATAAGAGAGTAAGTGTGTTCCATAGTCTGGAAATGTAATATTCTTTTTTCTCCTTCCAAATACTGCTAAGGAGAATGAAATAGGTATTGCAATAGCAATACCTTGCTTAGTTTTAGCAAGGTATTGCTACCACCCTGGACCTCCAAAAAATACAGGTGGTAAAAGTTTATTATTCAAATAGAAATAATATGTCTGTACTTGTGGTTTCAAAAATTACTACCATGCATTTAAATTTAGAAGAGTAACAGCAGAGCCAAACGGCATCTCTGGAACCACAACACAGAGTACCTGCAGTTAATACTGTATTTCTTTTCCATTTTTGTTGTTTTTTCTTTTTTCTCCCTCCAAAGTGAGATATTGTATCCCCACTTCTTTCATTAATTTCTCTCTTAAATTAAGATTTGCCCAAGACCACTATTTAGAGCAGAAAAGCTTGTGTTATCTGGACAACCCATGGCAGCGTAGGATTCCCCTGGTCTCCACTGCCTCACTTATCTGATTTAAACTATATCATATCTATCCACAAAATCAATATGCCAAAAATGACACCTGGAGCCCATAGCACATTTTGATCATTTGCTTGCATCTTGGACCAATTTCACCACCCTATAACAGAAATGTGTTTACCTATAAGACGGAATCAGACAGCTTTTTATCACTGCAACGTGTAGCAGACACCCAGAGCACGGGACTGAGAGGAGCTCAGCAGCAGGACAGGAGCCCCAGGCAGGGCAGAGACACTCGATATTCTCCCTAACCCACTCAGCTGCCATTTGTTACCTGCCCTCCTTCTCCAGCATTCCCGTTTCTCTTGGCACAAGATACTGAAAGGATCATATCTCGTTTCTGGAACGATTTTATTTCTTCTCCTCAAACACATCATAGTAAATGGATGCAGTGTTACCTGCCCTGTGTTTGTAGGCTGTGCTCTGCACAGGATGGAGCTATGGTGCAGTCCTTGCTGCAGCTTCAAGGGCTGATGGGGACCCAATTTGCACCCTGATGCAAGGGACAGGATAAAGGAGGGAAGAGGGGCAAGGTACAGCTCTTCCACAGGACAAATTTTGGAAACATCTACAAATTTGAAATCAATAGTCTTCTCATTCATCCTAGCCACATTAAAAAAAAAGGAATTGTTTATATTTGCATGAATACTTAGAAGATAGAGTTTTAACACCATCACTGTTAAATCACAACAGCTTACTCAGGGGTTGAATTACCTTTAAGGTTAGAAAAAGATTATTTTTTATTGAGACTTCAACACAGTAAGGTTCCAAACTTAGAGCTCAGGCCTAACGCCTACAGGCAACTCAAAATGCACTTGTTTGTCGCGCAAGTAATAAAGTTCTTGGCCTGAGACAGTTCCTTCGAATTTATCAAGCCTGGTTTGCACTAGGCCACCACGTTTGGGTGATCTGTCAGTTGAGCCCTTAGGCGGTTCAGAACAGCCGCAGAATGAGGCGCAGATCTGTCAATCTGATGGCCCCTGGTCAACCAGCCTGACCTGGGCTTTATGACCGATGGGTCTGAACAAGGAACACCTTGGGGTACAACTAATGAACACTAATGTTTTCTAATGAATTTGAAGTGACAATTTCAATCAAACTGTGATCTCTGCTCATCTTCAAGATGTTTTTTGCCATTGATTTTTCCTTCCCTCACAGACTCCAGTGTTTACCTCTACAAATGCCTCTCATGCGCTTGGCAGTACCAGGAACGCTGGCTTACAAGTCCAAAAACAACAGGTCCAACTCTCATACAAGCAAGCAGCGAAAAGCCAGAGGAGCTGCTCCAAAACCTCCTCATTAACATTTCATTAGGTATGAATAAGAATCAAAGAAAAGCTTTGTGAGGAGTGCATGTCACATCTATTTATTGTTAAATACTCTTACATTCATACCAGTGACTCTAATTCTTTTATTTAATAGACACAGCACTATAAATAAATCTCTCACATCCTTATTCTTACGTAATTGCTGGCATATATATTCTTTTCCTGAAGAGAAATAGAAGTTTTGATTTTATCGCAAATGAATTAAAAGCCAATTCCAAAATCTTTAATGTGTCTGGAGCAACATGATATGGGGCAATTCCTTAAGTTTCTAACATCTTTTTACAGGGACACCAGCAGGTACATGCTTCACTGCCAGCTCTCAATAAACTGAACTGAAAATAAAAGCCCAGATCCATATCAAAGCATTCAAGAGATAGGTTCCAACATAAAGAAGAAATTAAGAACTCAAAGGCCATATTTTCTTCATGGTGAATGAAGACACAATAGGGACATATAATGCTCAGATTTATATCTTACTTAGCGAAGCCATAAAAGGTGAGATGTGAATCTTAAGCATTAGGATACATATCTGTATTCCCTATCATATACAAACACCTCACAATAGAGTACAATGGAAAATATTTACCCCTCTTGCCTGGCAAATGAACCTCCTTCATGCCCAGGAACGGGGAACTACTATTTTTTTTGGTACCAAACTGTTGTACGATGNCTTACTTAGCGAAGCCATAAAAGGGTAAGATGTGAATCTTAAGCATTATATGATACATATCTGTATTCCCTATCATATACAAACACCTCACAATAGAGTACAATGGAAAATATTTACCCCTCTTGCCTGGCAAATGAACCTCCTTCATGCCCAGGAACGGGGAACTACTATTTTTTTTGGTACCAAACTGTTGTACGATGCTTTGGGGAGCCAACCCCCATCTCTACCAGCGTCAAACCTGGGATGAGAGAAACAGGCTTTGCACATCCCTCAATAGCTCAGCTCATCTTCCTCTTACTGTAAGAATTAATCACGTACTACAAAATGGAGCACTGCCTTTATGATGTATAGATTTTTCATACACCCAGGCTACACACTTCATTTTCTATTTACTGACGCCTTCAAATTTGGCAGTACAAACTGTAAGATGTCCAAAAAAGGTGGAGAGAATTGAGACTAGACAGTGTAGTAATGAGAGAAGCCTCAGGAGAGATTACACAGCTGTTTCTTGATGCTAAGCATAAACTATCTGCAACCCCAACTAGCAAACAATTAACTATTGATACAAGTCCCCATCTGTGGCAAAAGGGGAATTCTTAGTGACTCAATGTGTAAAATATCTCAAAATATATCACCTTCTTGGACTGTCTTGCATAAGGCGCAAGAGCCTCTGGGCTACTCTCATGCTGAAGTCTGGAAGAAGTCAGTCTCAAATGGCCAAGAAGACAAACAAGATGCATGACTTAATTAGGCCACAACTTTATTAACCCGAATCTTAGGGAATTACCACTGATAACTCACACAGTGTAAATGAGGATTCATTTTTTTAACCATTCAGGTCTGGTAAAAAGCTGTGCTCAAGCATCCTCCTTCTCTACAGAGCTGAATTCCTCTGAGTAGGATCCAAGGGGTCTAGGTGAGGGCATTACCTTTTCTAGATGTTATCCTGTGCCCATTCCTTTAAGGAGAATCGTGTTCTCCCAGGAATGAAGTTCTTGTCCTGGAAAAATGCAGGAATCACACAGTGGTTCAGCTCCTACTCAGTCCCAACCAGGTATGGACACAATTATCATTTCTCCTGACTCTTCCTGGTGGGATTAGCCCATCTAGGCTGGTGCTGGCCAACTAAGAACTCTTCTACCATTGAGATACTGCTGCAAATTTGCAGCTAACTGCATGTCCATGTGAGGACCCAGGGCATAGTAGACCCAAAACATTAGCTCTTAGAATAATTTTTTACAGAAAGGCTACAGCCCAAGACACGTTCAGATGAAGAGATGCTCATCAAGGTTTATGGCATTTGCATTTGCGAGCCAAGTGCTCTGCAGGCAGAACTCCAGAGACTTGGGAGTTACGCCAGTGGAGAACATGTTAATTGTCTGGCCAAAAGCATAAAAAATCTTGTTATTGTTGTTGGAAGCCAGATGACAAGCAATTCATTACTGCACTGTAATTCAGTGCAATTTATTGGTTGATTTGCTAAGAAGGATTTTAGCTACATACTAATACACATACTATAAAAAGAATGCAAATCCAGTAATGTAAGTCTAAATGAATGAGAAGTAACATTTTCTCACAGTTTGCAAGAAATTAACCTTTAACGTCTTTCCTATGCTTTGGGAACAGCACTTGGCCAAAAGCTCTTACAGTAATAAAGCACTGACCCATAGCAAAGAATAAATGTCAGAGTGAAATGATAACAGCAAGCCTATTTGCCAGAAAGTGGTAATTTATAAGATTTTAATTTGAGATCATCACGGGGGGTCAGCCTTATCAAATAATTCAAAATGTAGGTCACAATTATAGCCCTTGAAGTGTGCTTCTGCTCCAAAATGTGACTGGAAAAATGGCATGTTTATTATTTCTAAATGATTTCTTTATCAGATATATTGAGTTTAAAAGTAAGATGGTAATGGGGCAGATTTGCTTTTTGCTTTCTCCTATTTTTATGCTTATGTAGCTAACTCACTGTTTTCAGCAGTTATTTCAGATTTACCCAACCCTAAAACAAGCATCAGACTTGCTGTTTTTCACCTCCGTGCTCAATGCACTTTCCGCAATGCATCTGGGCCAGTTCTCAGCCATTTTCCAGGGAAAGCGAATTAATTTGGATGGAGTGATAGAATAAACCAGAGGAAGAGTGAAAGAGCCCCACGGGCTCAAGACAAGAGGGTTTGCTCTGCCTTTGCCTATGCAGAGGAGAGGAGACAGGGCAGATGATGGGCAAAGAGGGACCCTGTCTGCGACTGCGAGTTAGTTCCTAAGGTCCTGCTGCCCTAGGGAAGCAAGTCCTATCCATCTAGTTCTGCCCTCAGATCTTCTGCATTTGCCTCTCTTTCCTTTAAACTACAATGAAAATCACAGAGGATTGGGAAAAACAAAGCAAAACAGAACATTTATTCCCCTCTTTGGGGAAACAAGCTGTAAACATGGAGGATACATTCATTAAGGGCAAGGGAGTGATTTACCTTTTCATTAAGAAGTCAAACAGGAGAACATCCAACTGAAACTCAGTGCAATTGAGAAGATGACCTGGGACATCTCCCTTCGTGGTCTCTGTTCAGAACAATGTCACACTCTCATTCTTTCCCATCTCCAATGTCATCCAGTAATGTTACTCAGTAATTCCTAGAACCTCCTCAGTAATCTGTCTTCCTGCATTCCTCTTCTGCAACAGCTTTTGAGATGCTGGTATATGAATTTAGAAAAATTTATATCAAAATGCAAACAGATGATGAAAACAGAGGGTAGTGTGTGTCCCAGAAACTGCCCTAGCCTAAGAAAAACATCGAACAGATTGATCTAATCTACCTCAAGGAATAGTCACAAAGGGGAATAAATGGGTAATCCCATAACCTGAAGTGCTGGTAGAATTATCTGGAGGTGATAAGTGAACACCAGAGTGCATAACATATATACAGAGTGCATAACATATATATAGAGTGTGCAACATATATATAGACACACCTTTCATTATAAAACAAGTGGGGAAAAAATCGGGCAATTATTCCTTACAGACACTTTGTTGCTTAATGGCCTGATGCAATACCAAGGGCAGTTGGAGTTGATAAGATAGTCCTTCACTGTGGTAACAACCTGCATGCTGGGATTAATGTTATTCTGAAGTTCAGGCAATGATTTATAACTATAAATATTGGCAATATTTTAAGGAACCAATTTCTGTCTCCTGGAAGGCAGAATATCTTACATTAAATAAACCATAATTCAAAAGCAAGATCCCTGAAAAAGAAAAAATCCGTATCCTCCAAAGGAATAGGCTTCACACATCATATTGTGTGTGTTTGAAAATATGAAATTATGTGCCAGAAAACAGAACATGAAGTAATGCCCTGAAAATCACCTTTCTGCTCTTCTCTCCCAGCCTCTCCTTGCTTTTCGGAGGCTGTTGTCCAGCAGCATGTGCCTAGTCACAAGCGTACATAAAATGCCTGGAGAACTTCCAGAGCAAGCTGGTATTTTTTGAAAAGCCACCAAGAAAAATAGTTTGAAACGCACGTCCTCTTCAGTGGCATCTATCTCTTTTCCAAAGTTTCAACAAACAGCAGTCCAAATCTCTTGAAAAACAAAATGTGAAAAACCTAAAGGTTAACAGTGAAAGTGAAAATGAGCCCAAATTCAGTCCTAATAAATACTGCTTATTATTCAAAGCTTATGAGAAACTCCAGTGGGGTGCCAAATCCCTCAACAGCAAGCCATCTCATTAAACTTTTAACATTCAACTTCTGGTCCAGCCTGGAAAAAAAAAACCCTCTATAATAGTTTCTTTCAGTCATCACATTTGTTCTCAAGTTGGTCTAGAATACATACAAGTTCAGGAGCACCAAGGGCTGGATTCTTATTAAAATGGTTTTTGTTTGTTTTTTCCTTTTTTTCTTTTTCTCGTGGTTAAAAATAATTGGATTAATGACATAACTAAGAGTAGATCTTTGCTTCCAGTGGAGGACAAGGGGGAGGAAAGTGGATAACTGTCCACTCCTTGATTTGATCCTTCTTGCTCCTATAACACTGCCTGCATTAATGACGCCCCCTCCATGACAGGGGCTTCCATGTACTGCTGGGATATGAGAGTCAAGTTTTCCTCTTCTATTTTACCTTGAGGATGCCAGGAATCTGAACAGGAGACATGGAAGAAGCTGCCCTCTGGGCATTTCAGCCCTTTGTACATCAAACAGCTACTTTTTTGTTCATATTAAGTGCCTATGTTATTCCTGAGAATGAGCAACGGGTATAGAAGAATATATTATTCTATATATTTCTATAACTGAGCATCAAAAGATGGTGAAAATTGTTTGTGCGCAGGGTGGGTGAAAGACAAATGCAATTAGTAGTGTTTGAAATATTTATTTCAGTAGCTGGACACAAGTCATTGCCATGACATTCTCATTTTCCTGGATAAAGCACAGTATTCTGATCGCATTTACCCTGGTGCAACTGCATGAGGATCATTCCGTTTTTTCCAATTTACATTTCAGTAAGTAACACCCAAATCAGGCCTGTAACCCTTAATCATTAATTCTGGTTCACCTCTTGTGTGCAACAGTAGCTGTCAAAAAGATTTTGGAAAACTGTCAATCTTGGATACCAGATAAAATCTTGATTAATAAAAATAATTTAAGGCTGAGTTTGTTCTATTGGAAAGAGAGGTCATTGGTACTACGGTGTCAAGAAGCCAATATTTTTCAAACACATGGTATTCTTAGGGGAAATCAAAGCAAAGTCTGTACAGATTCTCCTGCCAAGTGAGCTAACAACCCCGGTAACAAAACAGAATCACACTCAGAAGAACTCCTCTTTCCTTAATAAATAAAAAATACACCAAAATGCAGAACACAGTAAAATCATCTTCAGGATCAAATTCAGAAGTAGAGGAAGAAATCGTGTGGGTGTGTGTGGTGTTGGGAGATGCTTTGTTTTAGATGTTTTGTTTCTCAAAGCCAGAAGATCAAGGTAGGCCATCAGCAAAGTTAGTTATCATAGATTCATAGAATCCTTAAGGTTGGGAGGGACCTTTGGAGATCATCTCTGAGTTTCCATCCCATTCAACGTCTTTAACGCTAACTAGAGCTTAAATGATTCAAATGACTTACTGAGAAGCCACTCTAACAGATTTCAGACTTGATATAGACTTGCTCAAACCAGGAATGTCAAGAAAAAAGATTGTCAGAGAAAACGATTGCACACAGCTGGCCTGCCCCTATACTGGAATCATTCTATACCTTCTCTAGATGTTATCCTGTCAGCCATCACCTTCTCTAAAACCAGCATTTGGGAAACACCACTACGGTCAGGTCACCCGGAGATCTGGGACAAGAGCCACGGTCATCAGGTCAACCCACCTGAACACAAAATGCCTTTGCATGAAATGCTCCTTGCCCAAGTTCACCCGGCCCGTGCCTAAGAAGCAAAAAGCCAAGGTGCGGTTCTGTGGGCAGCGTATGGCACCGGTTGCAGTTAAACTACCCAGCTCCATGGCAATATACATTGGAGATGAGACCACAGCAAATGCCAGCGTGATGTGTTGTGTCAGGAACATCTAAGGAGAAGGGGAGGGGAGGCGAGTGTGAAAATCAAACAGAGTGCTTGGGAAAGAAAGCTAATTTTGAGTTTGATGTGCATGAGTGACACTCATTAAAATTTGACGAGTGCATGTTAGAGGATGCCACCTGGGATTATGCAACTGCTAATTAACATTTAACACCATTTTCTAACCTTATAAAATATTCCTAGCCTGCTGAAGGTTTCTTCATAACAAGCACACGGAAGAAAAATAAAATAAAACAAAACACATCACCTAGCAACAGCAGCGCAAACGGGAAAACCTCATCAACTTTTCAAAGCAACGCAAGATCTGAGTGGAAATAGTTTTTAAATCAGTCTTTTAAAAAGGGGCAATACCGCCAGCATGTTCACATGTGTTGAAGTTTACCCACATTCCGTGGCACTTAGCAGATAATGACAGCGATAAATGTAATGTAATATATCAGTTCCCAAAGGTGCCTGGACTCAGCTTCGTGTTTCCCAGTCACAAACACTCCACTGGCTTCTCCATGAATTGCAAAACCTGAATTTTCTTATTGTAGAAGGCTGAGAATCGACTTCAGATTTATCCCCTCCCTACCAAGGAACCACAAATAAACCCACAAAAAGATTATTTTTACCACCGCACACGATTAGGAAGTTAAGAAAATGGCCTTTTCTGAATGGTCCTTGTTCAAACTTTCAAAATATACTTTTGCATAAAAGGATAATTTTTTCGCAGGAAAGCCACAGCGATAAAGCTTCGCGATTGCCATAAACTGTCATCGTCACAGGAAAAAAAAAAGAAAAAGATCAAACACAGACTTTAATATCTGCCCGAAGATTCTAACCCTTAAGCCAATAAAAGAAAAACTGTAAATCAGCTTTAAAGATATACTACTGAAATCTTTATATTCCTAGGAGAACACGCATCTGAAAAATTATTACACTACAAATATGAAGTAAGAAAAAAAAATAAAGACTATCTTATATGCCAGAAGGAAATTCAGCAATTAAAAAAAAAAAAAAAAAAAAAAGAAACAGGCTTTAAAAGCTTATTCAGAGAACAAGAGTGGGGTTATTTTGATTGCCACTATGCAAATGAAAAAGGATTTAGATAAATGGCATACAGAGATGAATTTTCTTCTTTTTTAACTCTTTTGTCAGATCTTTCCAATACATGAAGCTTCTGTCTACATTATAAGGTAAAATTTATGTGAAGTTCTTGCCTTATTTTCTAAGATTTTAATTTAAAAAGACATTGACAGATAATTTAGGGGTACACTTAGGACAGTTTAAAACATACACTTACAAACTTTTTAAATATTATTTTAAGATTATTTTAAGATATATTTTGCCAGCAACTGTCTATACAAGATACTCATATACAAGATACTCATGTTTTCTGAGTTGCTCATTCACATGCTTTTATTTTCTGTGTCTTCAACTGCACAAAGACATGAGAAGGATTTTCTCTAGCAAACTCTCATTATTTGGTCCACCAAACCTGCCAGTGACCTGCTTTGAAGGCCACCAAATCCAAGCTATGTTGTAATAATTAATTTTGAAAGCTACATCTCTATGGTTAAGTATGATCTAATCCACTTTCAGGAGAAATAGTAACACATAATTGTTGTATTTCTCAGAAAACCAGGAAAGCTGATGTCTAGCTGAAACCTGTCTCTAGCTGAACTGAATAAATACTCTTACATTTGGCCAGTGCACTTAGCAGCAAAACCATATTGGTACTGGACAATAAAAAGCAAAGGTTACAGTTATTTATATATACATATGTATATATGTGCAGGATATTCATATATAGGACCCTCTTTGTTGTATTTGAGTGGACTTGCTGTACAATCAGCCCTCCCAAAAGAAAACTAATTTAATTTGTCTATTCTTCAAGCATAGAATTTAGAAAAAAAGTGGAATAAGCATAGAAAAGTGATGGCCTTCCCACTTCCAAAACTAGAGGAATATTAAAATCAGAACAGATTTATAAATAATAATAAAAGGTAATATAATAATAATAATATAACATTTCAGAAAAAAAAATCTCTTCCTGTTTTACATATAAAGTGGGTAACTTCAACAAAGTCAAGGTCCTAAAACCTTTGAAAAAGAAGGGATATATCTCATTGCATTTTTAATCACTATGCCCTGCTATCTGCCTTGAGCTTTATGCCTGTCAGGATAATAAGTTCAGAGTTTAAACCCTCCCTGCCTTCCCTCCTCAGCACCAAGCAAGCTTCATCTTTGCATTTGCTAATGCAGAGGAGCACCTCGCTACGACTCGCTCCATTCTTCACTGTCACGGACTCCATCGTGAGCAGGGTGGAAGCAAAATTGTTCTGGGCTGGCCACACATTTATCATTTCCTCCTAGAAGGCAAAGCTTGCAGCCGGGCGTTCAGAGAGCAGCGCTGGCCAGGGCCACCCAGCCCCTGAAACCAAGTATGGGTCGCCTGCAAGGGGGCTCACGAGGTCTCACCCACCCTTGATTTCGGGAGCCGCGGGGCGAAGACGAAGAGAGCGACGTTCCCTGCGGAGCCGTTGGATCCCAAAGCGGGGTTGCGCCAAGAACCACACGTGCCTGCTCTTCCATGTCCTGTGCAACATTCCTCTTGCATCATTTTCCCAGTCTCCGTGTGCTTTATAGGGATCACAAACATTCCCCGCTCTCTCTGCAACGCGGCTGCTCCCTGCACGGCAGCCAGGTGCTGGGAGCATGGAAACAGGGAGCCTCATCCATCCTGTCCGTGGCACAGGAGCCCGCACCTTGTTAAAGCTTCTGCCCAGAAACACTGTCACGTTATTCACTTATTTATTCAAAAGAATCACCTCTAGACTTTAAAAATAGGTTATATGAGGGGAAAGAGAAAGGATTGCTAAAAGTATTTTTAGACTCGCACATTATCTTTGTAACCCAGAGGAATTCATTTTTGTGCCTTCCAGAAGAATAGATTACTGTGCCTTACCTGTTTGGAGTTATGAAAAACAGAATTAAGGAATTAAGATTTTTAAAATAAACACCAAGACCCTATCGTGTATTTATATGTTATGTTCTCTCTTAAATAATGACTAGTAGCTCAGCCCCTAAGGAGCAGAATTAATTGAGCATCACAAGAACACAGCTGCTTATTTGGGGGCTGACTGAGAGATTTCCTCCTGCCGCTGCACTGCAGAGGGGAGCACCTGTGTCCCAGGGGATGAGAGACACTGGCAGAGACACACTTGATCCAGTCCTTCCCAAATCATATGCCCTTCTGGCCTTCACATAGCGCTGAAGTGAGTTCTGTGATTTTGCACTGCTTTTCCTCAAAACTCTACAGGAAGCGTAGCAAAATAATAAAAACACATTATTCCGCAATTCCACTTTGCTATTTTAAAACCAGCTCTTAAATTTTTCTGGCGAATTTGTGACAAGAATTNAGAGATTTCTTCCTGCCGCTGCACTGCAGAGGGGATGAGAGACACTGGCAGAGACAGACTTGATCCAGTCCTTCCCAAATCATATGCACTTCTGGCCTTCACACAGCGCTGAAGTGAGTTCTGTGATTTTGCACTGCTTTTCCTCAAAACTCTACAGGAAGCGTAGCAAAATAATAAAAACACATTATTCCGCAATTCCACTTTGCTATTTTAAAACCAGCTCTTAAATTTTTCCGGCAAATTTGTGACAAGAATTTCAATAGGCGACCTATGCATGAATTAAGCTGAGACTTCATTAAGCAGCACAAACCTGAAACCTGGGAGATTACACCTCAAAGTGCAAAAATATTTGCCATTTCAGGAGCTCTGCTCTTTAATTGTGCTGCTTCCTAGGAAAGCTTTTCCGGATGGTGTTTTGCCAGCCCCGGATGGCTCGTCACGCGAACAAAGCTGGCGCTGCCGGGAGGGGAGGGAAGCGTCTCCGTTAGTTCATTTTGAAGAGTGGCTGTTGTAGAGCAATTACTTTGCATAAAATCTTTCATAATGAATTAAGAACGCCGCGGTGGTACAGCGGCCGGGCTGACATAACAGGCAATCCATCACGGAAATGATTCATAAATTAAATCAGCCCCAACTAAGGCCTTCACATATCAGCACGTAATGGCTCCTAAGGAGTCATTATGGTTATTCCGTCAGTAATGGATAAACTTCCCGACCCTTTTAGCTCCAGCCTCCCATCAGCTCCTAACGGTCCAGTCCATCCCCTGTTTCCAATCGCTCAGCCTGGCTTTCCTGCTGCATGGAAGTCAAGGAGCGGATGCCCATGATCCCAATCAACCAAAATGCTCCTAACTCTACTCTTACCCTTTTTTCTTTTTTTTTTTTTTTTTNTTCTTACCCTTTTTTCTTTTTTTTGTTTTCCTCTTTTTTCTTCTTTCTGACTTGTTGGTTTTCTGAAATGTTTCACCATACCTTAATTATCAGACTGAAACCAGAAATGATCTGCTAAATGCCAAACACTGCCACAAGGGAGCCCTGCAGAAAATCCCTCCCTGTAATTTAAGGGATCTAGTAAATATTTCACCCGTCGCCACCAATGAAAGGTCTCCTTCCAAATGGAGTGTTCTGCACAGCTGTCATTTCAAATGTGACATGCATTGATTAGAGAATCACAACACTGAATGCAAAAGCCCGAGGTTGAAGCCTCAGTGCTCAGCTAAAGCAAGTTGTTTCGAATTTTCTCTTGGTTGAAGAAATATTATGGCCAAATTTAGATACGTGAGTAACTACCATGAAACAGTAACATAGCTGCTTATATCTATATTAAGGATTACTTCAAAGAAATCTGCTCTTTAAGAATGTAAAAAAATGGGAAGAAACATGTTTTTGTCACACATAAAAAGATCATATTGTAACTTGGTAAGAAACAATACAAGGCAACATTAAAAACATCACTTGTAAAACTTACTTGTAAATAAATATACTAAGTTTTATGAGAATAAAAGGCACCATTTGAAGCACAATGTATATATAAGTGTATTTACAGTCTACGCTTGTACTTTAGATAGTATCTTAGCCCAAGTTAAAGGTTGGAGATTTATTTGAAATAAATAAAAACTAAAATTTTGAGTTAGGATGCCCTGTATAATGCAATGCAAGTCAATGCGATTTGTAGCTGCACACGTGTAATAAAACAGCCTAAAATACAGCCTGCCTCGTTACTGTAGCTTGTGCAATTTCATTGCTATTCATCTTACACCTTGCAGAGTTCACTCGCAGATCAGTCGCATCAATTACTGCCTTATCCTGCCAGGCTCTGATATTACCTTAAGGAAAGCTCTGCACATCTGAATTCAAAGGCTGGCGAGGCGCAGTCATGACTCAAATGCATCATTTGCTTTGCGCACGCAACAAGGAAACCTATCATTGGGAAAGGGGGTAATCAACCAAATAATCTTGCATTCGCTTCAATTACAGCTCTGCACTTTACAGTTCTGAAAACTGAGGGAAAGGATATTTCTTTATCAACAGTAAATATTATTTGTGGATTACCTGCTTTTTTTTTTTTTTTTTTTTTTCAAATGGAAAAAGAGAGAATGAAATGAATAGGTAAACTGCAAGAAACTGCACATCCTAGGTTTCCTTGCAACATTATTCTCCAGGATGGTTCAGATATTTTTCTTTCCGGGATTTTATGCATGGTAAGCAGTAACAGTATCCAGAAATACTTTCATTGCAGCAGCATTCTGGACCCACCGGGATAAATCACCTCTTACAACAGTAGCACCAAATACGTCATGTCATTTTAAACCTCCGGATGCCTCAACTCATCCTTTACTTTGCCAGTAATTACTTTTTTTTAAAAAAAGAAAAAAGAAATATTACCTGCTTGACAATTTAAGGCAGCCCTGGCACACGGATGTTGCCCTCAGGAGGTGCCCGGGGTCGATGTGCGCCGCGAGCCCTGGCTTGGGGAGATGCACATGGGTGAGGTGGCCCCATGTGGTCCTCAACGCGGCACTCACGAAGGTTGAAGCAGCGACTGGTCATGTCATTCAGTCTTGAACAGCAGGTAGATTTGGTATAAATAGTTGTTTTCCCAGGACTTAGCACGGCAAAAGGATTCAAACAAAAACTCGCTTTTATTTTTGGTGCTATTTCCATAGCTTGGGAACCTTGAGCTCCCCAATTTCACCACGACTAGTTGCATTGGAGTTAAAGCCTCGCTCCCTCCTTCATGCCTACCCCATAGCCAAGCATGTTTTTCACAACACATACCAGGCTGAAAACCATCATTTCACTCGTGAGAGTTGTCAGTTTTCCAGCTCCCCTCTAATTTCCATTAAAGCCTAAAGACTGTGGCGAGGAGGGAAACAAGGGGAAGGTGTTTGTGGGTGTCTCTTGGTGGTTTGTGGGTTCTTTTTAATGGCTTAGACTCCGACTCTGACTTGTGCTTTACAGACTAATAACTCTATGACCTTGGCTGCTCTTGGGCTGCCCTTAGGAGCGTCATTACCTTTCACTCCTCTGCTACTCAGCATTAAACTTTTGGTTTTGCCTTTATAAATACACAGGAACTGGCATACCATGTAGAAAGGCTGAATGTAAAGCTCCAGCTCTTCTTGAGGCAAAACTAGCACTTTTCTACTCTATCTATCTCCTTCTGTACTTATTTTTAGGAGAAGAAAGTCTCACACAGCCAATATAATTTGATACGCATTTAGTGAAAAAATTACATCCACAATTCAAATTCCTGTTGCTCTGACTTTCCTGCAGATTTAGATCAGTAGTTACATATCGGAAATGCAAGATAACCAATTTCACTGAAATGCAACCTATTAAGACAACACACAAATACAACTTGGGTAACACAGATATACAACCTGGCTTACACAAATGAAGCAAGAACTTGCCCAGAAAGAATTTCTTTTACTGAATTTATTGTGTAGGCAGATGCAACGCAAACCTTATTCAATTTTTGTTGCATGTTCATTGTTTCTTATTTGGATTTCAACACAAATACAATCCAGTGGCTTATTTTTACTTCCTAAGCATTGATTTTTTTATATCCTTACCCAGTCCAGTGCCAAATAAGGAGCACATAAAAAATGACTGGCTTCCATAACTCATCTTTTAACAACACCTCCAGCCCGAAGGCTTCATAAAGTTATAAGCAAAGATTTATATGTCATAAATTACTGAAAATGAAAGAGGGGTCTTAAATAAATTCTATCTTCAGAAAAGTTGTATTGTATTTCAGATAACAATGACTTTACTAGTGAATAGGAAGACAGCAGTGTATTTAACAGGTCTTCTCATACCATAAACTACAATGCAGTATTTGGATGCTAAAATGCATTACAGAAAAGAGATGCTAGTTCAAATCCTACATCAATAGATTTACTGCTGTTAATTGGAAAACCAAATAGACAAGCCCCATAGCACCCTTACAGATAAACAGCCCAATGAGTAAAGAGACTCCACTTAAGGAAAACAAACAAACAAAGCCCACATATACACAAATTTCAAAGAACAAGTAGGAAATAGTGCAAATGATGTTTCCTGTCCGTGTAGCACAGACTTTCTCCCTTAAGTATCTGCTTAAGGTTAATAGGATCCCTAGACCTACACCCTACGCTCAGTGTGTAGAATGGCCATGACTTTCTTTCCTAGGGGGAAGCTATGAAGTGGACTAAGTCTTTTGCATAATCGTGGTCTTTATATCTTATTTTCTGCCACAACTACAACAGAAATCAAAAAATTGAGAGCTGTGCAATTCTCTAATCCCTACTGTACATAAATACTAATAAATGTCAATTGTTCTACCTGCACCAAGTAGTTTCCCCAAGATATCGTGCGAATGAACAAAAAGGCTTGGGTCTCAGCCAGCGCGTGGATGGCGCTGCAAGGGCTCATCTGCTCCACGTCCTCCTGCAGCAAATTAAATACAACCCAGGGGCCAATGAAAATACACTGCTAAGAAGATTAAAAATTGCAACGAGTGCTGTCAATTCACCTGAAATAAATTTCAGCTGCCCACATTACATTGCATTATTAATTTAAACCATGAGACAGACGTTTTGCATTGACTAGGCCATCAGCTTCACGAATCGGCTTCCATCGGTCTTGGTGTGAAAGATAAACACCCTCGGTACGGAGACGGCATCCTGCATCTAAGGCTATAAGCTGAGACAACTACAAGAATGAACTGCATACGGGCTAGGGAGAAGGACTGAAACTAATATCTTTGCCTAATACCTTTGGTCACTTGTTTACAATGCAGGAAAGAGAGAACGAAACTGGAAATTTAATAGTGTGAAACAAAAAAGAAAGCCCTTGCGTGACATGACGGACCTATGGCAGCAGGAACAGAGTCCAGGGCTGAGTTTTCCATTCCTGCCTTGTGTGCTGCTGTCATCTCCCTCTTGGAAGATGGTAAAAATAGATTCATTTATCAGAGGTGGAAGGAGACTAGTATTGGCATTTGGGAGAGGGTTATTTGTATTACATTTAAAAATACCTTTACAAGATGCACACAAATCATTTCTCTCAAACATATGTTCTTTTCCAGTTTTCCAAAGAGAAAGAAGCACCAAGACTCTCTTTCATGATGTTTGCAGTGATCCTCCAAAAGTACTGCCCGTGCATCCTAGTGCGTGCAGAGTGTTCTCAAAGAAAAGAAAAATTGTGCAGCAAAGAGATGTAACTGCTCCAAACGCTTCAAAATATTTGGGAAATACTGTTGTTTTGCTCTGCAGATTTTTCTTCTCATATAATCATAAACATCATTTAAAATCTCATTAAATTCATACAATTGCTTATAAAGGTCAAAACATTAAATAAAAGATGTATCATTTAAAAATGATCAAATGTATGCATGTTTCTTATTATTTTAACAGGAAAAAAATAGAGGCATTAGAATGATATTTGGGAAGAGATGTGCCATATGTAAAAGAGGAAATGAAACAACCTCAACCAACTTAAAATAATGGGGAAAGTATATATACTGATATACTGAAAAGTGAATATATTATAATATTTACTTTTTTAATTCACAGTTTCGAGATGAAATAAGATTGTCCATTTCTCTCATCCTCGCTTGACATCGCCAGGACAGCACACATCCCACACACACACTCGGTTCACTCTCTGGGGAGGACAGGTAACCTGGTCACCATCCTCGAGTCACAGAGAACCCTGGATGCTGCTGAAAATGGACAAGATTTTCTGAAAAAGCAAGCCCAGTATTCCTGCCCCACGTGGTGCAGTGGTTCCTAGGTGAATTCAACTCTCAAACTCCTGAACTTCATGAAAAAACGCACACTCAAGTTAGCAAGTAAATCAGATTCTATGGAGCTCCTGACAACGCTAAGGAATTCCACAAAACAAAAGCCAAAGGCAAAACGAACGTTTAAGGAGCTCAGTTTTAAGGAGGGCACAGAGTCTTCCTGTCTATCGTATATAATCAGCTCTTCCCATCTGAGAGCCAGTTCTGCTATCAGTAACCCCAGGCCCGGTGGATAACGCAGCACACGCTGCTGCTCCGCATCCTCCTCCAGACCTCGGGAAGGGAAGGCGGTGCTGCTGGCAAACAGAACCGTCTGATAACAGTGTGTCCCGAGGAAGCCGATCCGCGGCGCCGCGCACACCTCGAGAGCCCTGCGAGGATTCGATAAAGACGAAAGGAAGCAGGACCCGCTGCTCGGGGCTGCGAGTGAAGGGCTGAGCACTCAGCTCTATGCTACACAAGGGAACAATGTCACTGTTATGAAGCTGCTGTCACCACGAGCGATAGGTTCAAGGAAACACCCTTGAAGAACATCAGTGAAGAAGCTGATGTACAGCTTGAGGGCCTGGAACTGCGCCAAACCCTGGGGCTCTCGGCTTGTTGAGCTGGGTCATTCTTCTTTATTTATCCACCTTTAAAAACCTCACTAGAAATACAACCCCCCTGTTGGTGTTTCCCATTTGTAAAGTTTTTCACTGACCAGGAATTTTAAGGGCCCGAAACAAAAGCCGCAGTGTCTCTCTCCCCATGAAGATAAGCGCAGGAGACCCTCTGTGCCAGCTGACTGCTCTCCAAGCAAAACCCTCTGCAAATCAGCTGCTCTTCCTTCCAGTTGCTGCACTCCTTTGCAGTAAAGCACAATACCAGTTATTTTCTCGAAAGCTGAACTGTTTTTTTTCCCCCCTCCCTCTTTACAAATACAGTACTGCATAAAAATCCCAGAAGATCTTTAGATTTATCTTGCTCAATCTATTGGCTTTCTCCCCTTGACTTCCATCATCCTGGCAACTTCATTTCTAATCTGGAAGCTATTGTAATTTTTTTTTCCTGCTACATCTGTCAATGGCCATGCAGACGCTGCCACGAGCGCTCTCCTCAGGAGCACGCGGGATTCCCGCAGCCCTTAGCAAAGCCCAATTCCCCCTTGCAGGAACGTGCTGACCGCAGAGCTCCAGGAGGAAGGAAGAGCTCGGATGTGCTCAGGTTGCTTCTGTCAGCAGCGTGGGCTGCGGATACGTGCAGAAAGCAGATACACAAGTAGGAAAGGTTTTCATAATAGTGCTGTGCTTTAATATCTTCTTAATCAAGATTTACCCATTAAGAGTTGCCCAAAGCTACTGAGAGTTTACAGTGGACATCCATAGCAGTAACGGCTTAGAATAGATTTATTCTCAACCTATAGTTCTGAAAGAGCATTTCTACACTCCTTATTTACGAGGCACGTCAGAAGAATTTCCTTGCATTTATTGGACTATATATCAGGCTTTTCTCTGCTTCATCTCCCAGAACTCTTACAGAACATGGTTGACACAAGGATCATACTAAAGTAGAACAGTTTTTAATCAACACCTAATTTCAGAGAAAACAAAACACTATGAAGAAAGGTACCTCTACAGGACTCCCTACAAATATCAGCCTATCTATCCAGATTTGGCTCTAAATCACATGTCTCCCCAAAAGGGACAGAATCAGGTAGATAAACCCAACAAATGTCAGGTAGACATTTACCCAACAAAAGCAGGGTTTCAAACTAACGCTTTCTCCTCCTGCACTTCTTCCCTTTTGTTCTTTATAATATATACGGGGGAAAAATAAAAAAGGACTTCATTATTCACAGAGAAGTAACACTAGGTTGCTTTGAAATTAATAAGTAATAGAGCTACTAGCAATACACTATTGATTTTCTGCTGGATCTCTCTATCTCCCCAGAATTTTAAGAACTGTTTAAGCAGATACATCCATTATGTGGTGAAAAGACTTTTAAAATTCTTTAATAGGGCTGTACTTGACAGCACGTTGACAGCACCTCAGTCTGAAATAGTTTTGGACTCTCCCTTTATGTAGTCTGCAGATACAGAGCCCAAAGCAGCCAGCTGAAGAGCAAAGCCAAGGACAAATGCCTAAAGCCCCCCACAAGAGTAGCTGCACTGCAATACTATTGCTTCAACCTGTGGTCATCAGTTAGTGAAGACAGAAGCAATTCATGTTATCAACCATACAAATAAAATTATTAAAGCACAGACCGCTTTCTCCATCCAAAACAGTGCTCCAAGGAGTTAAGATTTTAACTTTGCTGCTAAGGAACTGAGCAATTCCTATCTTATCTTCATTTGCTAATATAAACAGAATACCTCTCTCAATCCCCAAAGCAGCTCTCTGCAAAGCTTTCATGCTGTCCTCTCCTCATGCTCTCCCCCTATTGCGGGCACAATTTAGGAGAACATTTAATGAATTAAATCTTGCAGGATTCAGATTTTCCATTTGAAATGTAGGATATCAGCATACTGTCACCTTGCTAAGAAAATGAAACAACGTGGCTTCACATCCATTTACCAATTCCCTGGAAATTAAGGTAAGTTTTGTATTTTAATGCACTAGAACACAGGAGAGTAAAAGATATTTGGTTAAACTTTGACAGAAGGCTAAAACAAGAACATATTAATCAACTGCATAAAATGTTCAGACTTGCACCATTCTTTTCTGCTCCTTCGCTTGAATAGAAATGTTTTCCTCATTACGGTCTTGATTAAGGAGTTTGATGTGCTGACCTTGAACATCAAATTAAGCTCCATGCTGCAAGCAAAGCATCCGATCTTCTCTAGTGGCTTATAAACTCATTAGACACTTCAGACATTGTTTTAAATCTGCTGACACTAAATTCATTTAATACGGAACAGAACTGTTAAGATTTGAGAGGCAAATTTGCATTTAAGTGAAACACAATCTCTGGGTGATTTCCACCAGCATCCCTTCTACTTAGGTTTTGCCTTGTTTTTAAAACAATTCCCTATCAGACTGTTAATTATCTCTTCATTTTCCAGTCAAACGATCAATGTGAAGGAACAGTGTGACAGCTGCTGTTGCAAGGAGGGCCAGAAAGGCTACAACACTGAAAGAAGAGCAGTTTCTTGGTGCCGTACGGCTCGAGACAGTTGTGTTGCACACCATGCACAAGTTCAAACGGAATAATTTCAGTGTAAAAGTTCACTTGCTGCTATATAGTGAAAATAATTTATTTCAGATGCCATGCTTTTTTTGAAGCTGCCGTATCAGAATTTTAAATCTTTTTGCCGTATATATTCCTTTAGGGCACACAAAGTGAATCAAGGCTTTTTTGCTTTCATGAATTCCAGGCTTTGACAGGAATTCATAGAGAAAAAGGAACTTCTGAACATCAGTCAAGCCCTGCGTGCCTGGTCTTTCCTCAACACGCTTTGTTTTCATCGTGGCAGCATATGTTTTGTTTGCGTTTAAAATGGAACATCTGATATCAAATACAAATCATTAACTAAAAA
>VWPW01001918.1:3757-16587 GCA_013389825.1 Crypturellus undulatus
GCCTGGCTGAAGAGCAGGACAAAGGGAGGGGGGATTCAGAGCGGAGCCATGAGTGAGTGGGACAAAAGAGTAGATGCCAAGAGTTGGGGGGGCCTTTACAAATAAGGGAATTCCCCCACATTCTTCAGCAAGGGGGACAAAGGAGTCAGGTGACCTCAGGTGAGAACAGATGGAAGGAGGCAAGGGAGTTCGGTGTAGGCGGGCCAGGAAGGCTGTAACTCCTGAGTACCTTGGCCAATGGGGAAAAGGAGAGAGCGTCCCTCAGTCCGGAAATTAGGATAAAAGGGGGGCTGCATCCCCCAGCAATTGGAGAGACCCCACAGGGATATGCCTGGTGGACTCTCCCTTTATTCGAATAAAGTTTTAGGTCTCCTCTGTCTCCTTTTTGGGCATTCACTTCTTGACAGCGAGATTTTCTGCACAATTGGGGACTCGTCCGGTATCCTTCCACCTTCCGGTAACGGCGGATGGCAATCGGGGTCGATGGCGGGCCTCACCAAAGCTTTTGGTAATTGACTCCCTTCGACAGCAGCCAGCACCAGACGACTGATTGGGTTCCCGAGACTGTTAGGAAACTGACAAGAAGCGGATCAGGGGGATCCGCAGGTAGGACCAGGGGGTCCTCAAGTAGGCTGACAGAAAGAACCTCCGGGGAGTGCTAAGTCAGATGGAAAGGACGACTAGGTCCGACGGAAAGGACCTCCGGGGAGCGCTAAGTCCGATGGAAAGGACGACTAGGTCCGACGGAAAGGACCATTGAAATCCCGTTGGTAAGTACTATGGGACAGTGGGGAACAAAATGGGTGACGACCCTGACACAGACACCCAGGGAGGGCAGCAAAGGGAAGCCAAAAGAGGGTGTTGGGGAAAGGGAATGATGGCCTCGACTTATCCCCATATAGTCCCTTGAGGAGATTGTTGAGGATTTGGGATAACCTGCACATTCCCCCAGAAATAACTACGGAACTAATGACAAAATATTGTTGTTTTATTTGGCCAGAATATAAGTGTTATAAACGAATAAGCGGACAAATCACCTGGGCCAATCGATTTGTCAATATGCTTTATTGTAAATAGCAATGTAAATAGCAAGCAAGCAGTGCTGGGTGGCCAGGCGCAGCACTGGGCGGCCGGGGAGTCTCCGCTCCACCAACGGCGCGCAATTTGCAATCCACGAGAGCCCCTTTTATCCCCCCTCAGTTCCTCATTTCGTTGTCTTGCTGAGTCAGTCGCCAGTCTCCTTTCTGCGCATGTCCTTCCTTGTTGTTAGGGGGTCTTCCAAGCCCTTTGGTGGTCTTCTTGGGGTCTTCCAGGCCCTCTGGTGGTCTTTTTGGTTGAAGGCTCCTCTTCTTCCTCGGTAAACTTTTCACCTTTCTGCTAGCAAGCATGCGCCCTTCAAACTTCTTTTTTTCGACCGTTTTGCAACCGGTTTGTGGTATAGCCTGTGGTCTCTGCCACCACCTCGACATCCGTTTTTGGCAAAATAACCATCGAAATAGCAACAGAGAGCACCAGCTCATCACAAGCTCCCTGTCCTCCTGTCCTTTTTTATTCAAGGCTCACATTCTTGCTTACATTAGCGGTTATTTTGCACATTATTGCTTACCACACTATTTTAGCGACTAATTTTGCAACATTCTGTCCCTCTCTGTTCACGGATTACATCCTTGCTCACTACATAAGTTACCAGGGGGATTTAGGCGACCCCCTGTAGGGTCGGACCATGATCCTCATCTTTGTCGGGTTGTGTGCCTCTATCTCAGTGATACTGAGAAGGGTCTCATCGAGAAAGAATGTGCTTCAATATGGTTAAGGGCAACATCTAGAGGAATCTATGTAACAAGAGAGGAGAAAAAGGGAAGCAGGAATCTGAAGAAAGGAAAAAGAAACAATCAGGAACCACAGCTCCTGTCCCCTCTGCACCTCCTGCTTCTAGAGACAGTGAAGAAGAGGAGGAATGGGACATTTTGCCCCTTTCAAAACAAGAAAAGGAAGCCAGTAGTACAAGGTGCCAAAAGCCCCCAAAGTCAAATGCCTCTGTACCAGGTTCCACTGCAAGGCCAGGATCGGGGGGTGGGGGCGTTTTGGATTTGTGGATGTGGTTGTGCCCTTGATCACACAAGATATAAGGCGATTAAAGAAAGAACTGTCCCCTTATTTATATGATCCTATAGGGGTGAGGGATGGCCTGAGGCATTTCCAGTGAAGTTATATATTTGGGACATATTTTGGACAGCCTCAATTTGAATAATATGTGGATGTCAAACAGGGGCATGCCAAGGGAATTTTAGTGCAAAAGTGCAGAGGCATGTGAAGACCAGTAGCTTATTTTTATTAATGGCTAAAATGTTAGACCCATTGGCTAAGGGGTGGCCTTATTGTCTGCAGGATTGTGCAGCTACTGCCCTAATGGTAACTGAGGCCCGAAAACTGACCACAGGGGGATCCCTTGTTGTCAAGGTCTCATGCCTGGTCAGGGCGTTGCTACCTGAAGGGGCTTCTGAATGGATGACAAGATTTAAAATTAAGAAGTGGGGTGGAGGGTTTAACCCAGCTTCTTGCCTGACTGGCCCCGAGGGAGAAGCATCGAGGGTAGTAGATCTCTGGACTCAGGCTAGGGAAGATTTGAGAGGTGCCCTTTGGCCAGATGGGGATAATGTGTTTTCAAAAGTAATAAAGGGGAAACAGGCCACAGGATATGCTATCATTAAGGGGAGGGAGCTGCTAGGAGGAGGAGAACTGCTATCTACCTGGTCTGCCCAAACTGCAGAATTGTATTGTCTAATAAGAGCCTGTGAATTATACCAAGGCAAGTTAGTGAATATCTTTACAGATTCTAAGTATGTATATGGGGTGGTACATATGTTTGGAAAGCTGTGGGAAGAAAGAGGTTTATTAATTTGCCAAGGAAAGGCATTGGTACATAAGGATCTGATTACCTGCCTGCTGGAGGTAGTGAACCTCCCCAAGAAGGTCTCAATAACTCATATCAGGGGACATCAGACAGGATACTCGAAGGAGGTGGTAGGTTCTAAGATCCTCCTTCTCCTCCTGGTAGTCCAGCCATTACCAGAAAAGATGTCTTTTCTGCCAGAAGAATTGGAGATAATTAAAAATAGTGGAGAAAAAAAAAAAAAAAAAAAAAAAAAANATACAACTGGTTTACAAAGGAGGGCAAACAATGGGTGCCTAAAGCCCTAGCCCTGCAAATACTGAAAGCTTCATGAAGGAAGCCATTGGGGCTCTAGAGGGCTGGTGGAAGCCTTCCTTAAAACCTACACTGCCCTTGGTCCTTTTGTTCTGGCCAAACGGGCTATTGAGGGTCATCTGATGAAGTTGCAAGGGGAGACAACCCTGGGCTGTACACCCTTTCCAACAATGCCAAGCAGACTTTACTGAGATGCCCCATATAGGGAGGCTTAAGTATCTCCTGGTAATAGTATGTCCATTGACAGGATGGCCCGAGGCATTTCCAACTGCCTCAGCAACAACTGGATCTGTAATTAAGGTGTTCTTGGAACAAATAATTACAAGATATGGGTTGGTAGAGGTGATAGATTCAGAGGCACTCATTTTACAGGAAAAGTCCTTCAAGGTGTCATGACTGCCCTGGGGATTCAATGGGACTTGCATACCCCTTGGCATCCTCAGAGCTCTGGTAGAGTGGAAAGGATGAATGGTAACATTAAAAAGCATCTTTTGAAATTGGTGTTAGAAACCAAGATACCGTGGACACAACTTCTACCATTAGCTTTAGCAAGAATAACAGCAAAACCAAGGGGAGACATTCAACTGTTCCCCTTTGAAATTATGTTTGGGATTCCCTATCCTGCTAACGCCCAACCTGGCAGGGAGGTAGACACAAGTGATATATATTTAAAGCAATATGTGGCCAGAATACTTGTGAAGTCTCTCTAACAGGAAGCCCAGCTCGCACAGACCCTTCCCTTGGATTTTGCAGTCCATGATATCCAACCAGGGGATTGGGTCTTGGTCAAAGGATGGAAAGAAGCACCACTGCTAGCAAAGTGGCGTGGACCTTATCAGGTATTACTAACCCCAGAAACATCAATCAAGACAGCTGAGCATGGATGGACTCATCATACCAGAGTTAAGATTTCCAAAACTCCGGAAATCTGGACTTCTCAGTTGAAGGAAGAGAATGGAAAGCCCAGGCTAACACTCTGTAGATCTGTACCACTGGCTGGGAGTGAGTCTGGAGAATTAACGCTGGGTTGCTGGGTCTGTGGGAGTCCAGGAGGATATGAAGACTACCCGTAGGTACTAGACCTATCCAACGCAGGTGGTTAGTTAATAACCTATGTATAGTCCACTATGCTTCTAAAGATGGGTGTAGAGGTTTGTAAAAACAAATATTGTCCAAAAAAAAAAAAAAAGGGGGGGGATTGAGCGGAATGCTCAAGTCTGTGTATTCACAAATAAGGGGATTCCCCCCCACAGCCTGGCTGAAGAGCAGGACAAAGGGAGGGGAGAGACTGAGTGGAGCCATGAGTTGAGTGGGACAAAAGAATATCTGCCAAGAGTTGAGGGCCTTTACAAATAGGGGAAATAGGGCAATTCCCCCACATTCTTCAGCAAGGGGGACAAAGGAGTCTGGTGACCTTAGGTGTGAACAGGTGGAGGGAGGCAGGGAGTTTGGTGTAGGAGAACCAGGAAGGCTGTGACTCCTGAGTACCTTAGCCAATGGGGAAAAGGAGAGGGCATCCCTCGGTCAGAAAATTAGGATAAAAGGGGGGCTGCGTCCCCCAGCAATTTGAGAGACCCCACATGCCCGGTGGACTCTCTCCCTTTATTCAAATAAAGCTTTAAGATCTAGGCCCGGTGGACTCTTCCTTTATTTGAATAAAGTTTTAGGTCTTCTCTGTCTCCTTTTTGGACATTCACTTCTGGACAGCAAGATTTTCTGCACATAATCATTTTTAATACCTGCTTATCTGCACAGTCTAACAAAAACGCACACCTAATTGCATGTAGCAGGCTCCAGTTTTGCACCAAAGCCTCAATGCTCCCATCTACGCTAGTATCTGAACTCAGCTATTTCTCTTTGTCCTTATGTTGAAATTCCAGCTAGTCTGGGAGCAGCGGAAATGCTGCTTTGATAGCGATTATCTTTTGTGTCATTGAGTTCTGCTCAGACATATAGAAGTTGACTGATTCGATTCAATTAAAAGAGATAGATTTTGGTAAAATCTGTCTTGTGAGTTCAGTCTGGGAGTGGTTGCCAAAGAAACAGGTTTTTCCTGGCTTAACTCACTAGGCGACGGTGGTGACTGTAGCAAGAAATTGGTGCAGTAGCAAGAAATGCCTGTTTTGATTAGACACGAGTAATTAGCTCTGCTCATGGACCTGTATTTTATTTAGAGACTGTCTGTGAGAGGCTCTGCCGCCCCTCTGGAAGGATCAGAGTCCAGTTACAATCTCCCTGGGCCAGAAGAAACCAAGTGTTGAAGAGTGCTCAGCTTCAGGGTTGAGAATGAACCTTTTTGTACCCGTTTCCCCAGTGATCCCTCCCTCAGCCAGGCAGGAGGACGGCACTGACTGCCTCTGGTGCGAGGTGCATGTGGCACCGAGTGCAAGAAACTCAAAGTCAACCCGCGCTTTTTTTTCCATGTTTTTATAAAAATAAATACCAATATTTCTTGAACTTAGTCATATCTTTTAGCTTAAAAATAATTAAAATATGGCAGCACCTAATTTTTCTAGATCTACTGACATGCAAGGCTTTTTTTATTGCCCCTTTTATTGCGTGTTGCAGTCTAATGTAAACACTTATTAAAATAGTAGTGCCACAACTGAGTATGGTGCTTGCAATAATTCAGAACTTGTGTAATGTGTCAGGAGGTATGCAGTGAGTTGATAAAGCTCAGCTAGACTGGCTGTCATCCACTTTCCACTTCAGTTTTCCTGTCTGACATCAAATGTTTGGAAAACTTCTCGCATAGACATAGAAAGAAATGAGGGACACATTCTAAAATAAAACAAAGCTAAGGAAGTGGCCAGCTCCCCATGAAGTCCAATATTCACCTACAACTTCAAATTGATTTCCAAAGAAGTATGCACAGAGGGACATAGGAGATCCAGCTGGGTGGCTGGAGCAGCCTGGAGCAACATGTTGTGTCGGGCTGCGAATGAAGCCATGGGCAGCTGTAGCACAGAGGGCTCATTTATAGTGACGTTGTGGAGCGTACGCCAAAACTTTCCTTGCTCCTGATGAGGCAGTTTTCAGTGGATAATCATTCAGCATGACAGGGTTGTTGGGGGACGCTGAGGCGCAGTTTGGTTTCTCTCAAGCAGATGACAACGCTTTGTGGTGAGATTATGGAAGACTTGGCTGTTTCCACTTCAGTGTAACTGCAGTAGCCACTGCAGTGAGATTACTCCCATATTTTGCTAATAGTAACATCGTAACATCGTCACCTTTGCTTATTCTGGTGAAGTAACAGGTTAATTTGTCTTTGTTCATTTGTCTGTCTCTTCCTATTCAAACAACATGTCAGGCCAAAATCTTTAAAAGCTGATTTCTGAGAATTGCAAGGCAGAGGTGAAATACACACTGTGAAGTTTTCCAAATTTAAGTTGTCTATTTCTGAGTGCAATTAAGCTTTTTAAAAGAATAAAACAAAATTGATATCTGTAATTGATGTGTCATCTGTTAAAAATAATTTTGTGAACTTTCAGGCTCAGTTCTTGAGAGCTTCTCTTTCAAAAACATATTTAAGATGTATGAATACCTCAGTTTCAGAGGCTGACCTCAGCCTCTGTCTGAAGGACTGTTTATCCAGTCTTAGCTTTTTATTCAATCCCTGATTTACAAGTGTGGCTACAGCTTCCTCTTCAGTTTGTACTTCCAATCTTGGCTCGTGATTTCTTTTTTTCTGGTTAGTTGGTTGATTTGTTGTTTTCTTTTTTTTCCCTTTACTCTCCATCTCACTGTTCTGGAAGGACGAAAGCAGTGGCATCATGTGTACCTATCTTCTTCCCTAGGGCAATTGGTCTAGCATGACTCAGTACTGATGCCTCAGAGGTCCTACACACCAGCCTATCTACTGTTGGTTTCTTTCTCCAAAGCAGGAGAGGGAATAAGAGCTGTGATAGAAAAAACAGTGGATCTGATCAAATTGCTGTTAGGAACAGATCGATGATTACTGATTCAGATCGAAGGCCCCTCTAGCCTAGTTTTCCAGTCTTCTGGCTCTGATTGATAGTGCCTGTCAGTGTGTATCTAGGAAGAGCAAGCACAGAGCAAGTGTGTATGATGTTGAATTGTAGAGATTTCCTAGCTGCTGACTATTTTCAGCCCAA
Source organism: Crypturellus undulatus (assembly GCA_013389825.1). Taxonomy (NCBI): domain Eukaryota; kingdom Metazoa; phylum Chordata; class Aves; order Tinamiformes; family Tinamidae; genus Crypturellus; species Crypturellus undulatus. Next base: position 11,081 of record VWPW01001918.1, read on the forward strand.
GCGATTTCCTGAGCCTTTTGTGGTTTGAACAAATGTCTCTTCCAAATCTCTAATGAATCTCTTTCCTAATACATGGTTGGTCCCTCCTTGAACGCTGTAAACGTCTTGCATCTGTCCTATCCTTTGGCAGAGTTCCTCAAGTCTGTTATTGACTTCTTGTTTGGTTTTGAACCAAGCTTGGTCTCACTACTTTCATTTGATGGTCCCTCATAGTGATGGAAAAGACACTGAAAAGTTGATCCCTAAGCACTTACTCCATATTACTGATGATTTTATATTCCCCTTAGCTTGTCTTTCCTTGAGGTTGAGGCATCCTAGCATAATCACCCATCCTAAAGAAGCCATTTCATATTTCTGATCATCTTGCACTTTTTAAGTCAATGTAGTTAGGTGTATTTGCCTTTAGGAAAAGGATATGGGGATGTTCTTACAGTGACTGCTGGGACCATCTCGCCACTGGGGAGCAAAGTACTGTTATATGGGGAATATATGGGTGACTTGTGACATGGTTCTATGCAGGCTGTAAGTAATGTCTCTATACCCTAGTCCCCAATAATTATCTCTTGCTAGTTTTGTCATTGTGAGAAATTAAACTACTGCAATTTACCTCTTTTCCTTACTTTTCTTGTTGGATTCAGTTTATTTTTTTGGTAGCTTGACTTGAATTGTGAGTGGTTTAAAGCTCTTCACAATAAAAAGCAGAGTTTTTCATAAACTCTGTTAGACCTTGCATGTTTAGTTAAGACATCTATGCATACCTTCTTAGATGGATCCCAAAATATAATGAGAACTGTACTGAATGGTTATGTCAAACACTCTTCATTCCAGTGTTATAAAACATTTTATTTCTGCTGTGCCTATTTGGGTAATTAATGAACTGAAAAGTATTTTACCTGCCTAAGCTGATGGCTCTGATATCCTTCTCAGTAATTTTGTTTCACTCAAACTTCACATAATGTAGAAAATAATATTCTTTGCCAGCTGAAGTGTTGTTAGTATAGATTCTTTCCCCTTCCCTTTATTATTTTTAAAGGGAAGCTTCCTTTGATTTGCAAATTGTCCTTTAAGCTTTTTTTTTTTTTTACCCCACTTGATTTTTCTTGTCTAGTAAAGTGAAGTAGTAATAAACCCCAGATTGCCTTTAAATTTAAGAAGGGTTTACTTTTTGTAGAGGCATTGCTGCAGGAAGGTGTAGTGAGGAAGTTGTTTGTCTTACCCGTGCTTAGCTGAGCAGTGTTTATAACAATAATGGCTGATGCATTAATTGTAGTTTTTAAGAGCAATAGCCCTTACTTTTCCAAGAAAAGATTTAAGAATATTTATCCTGGAGACTTGTGTAATACCTTTTTAAAATAGCTAGCCAGATGGATCCAGGAAATGCTTGTGCCTTAACGCCTTTCCTTCTCTTGGGACCACACTACATTACATCATATTTTATGATTTTTTTATGATTTTTTATGATTTATTTTAATGGAACTCGACCATGTGCTTGAGTCATCTGTTCTCTTCAGTTTTGGAACGATTATACTAGCATCTTCAAAAGACTATTATATTTATTAGCTTTTTTAACCCATAAAACTTGGAAAACTTCTACTCTTTCTGGCAATGATAATATCCATTTTCAGCTTATTATGGTTACAGTTATGAACTGAACCCAGTAAAGATGCTTTTGCAGGATATAAAAAGATGCTTGTTATTTGAGTTTCATACCTCATGAGATGGAAGGAAACTCCAAAGATATGTAATGCAGGTAATTACAAGATACAAGTTCTTTGCATTTTTGCCATGACCTGCAAAGCTCTTAGGGGTTCTCTCTTCTTCCTTGAAGACTTAATACATGTTACAAATCTTTACTCTCCCTTCCTCTCCCCTGCTACCCTTCCTCAACATAAATTATTGAAAAGAAAAGAGTGTTTTGAAAAGAATGAGAATTAACTAGCCACTGAATGGCCATTTGCTCCTGGGAATGAATTAAGCAGTTACTCATAACTGCTGCATTAGATGCACTCCATAGTCCAGCACAGCCATAGAACAGTCTCAGTCTTGGAAAGGTGTGTATGATAAACAGGACGTGATAGGGAGACAATATCATGGGATATTTATCCAGTCTCTCAGCTTGTAAGCATCAAAGGGAAGGTGTCTTTAGGTAAATATTTTATAACTTTTACATTATCAATTTTACATTATCAGCTGGCATTTCTCTCTCATGTTAGCCTCTCCATAGGCTATAACAAAGAGGTTGCGACTCTAACAGGATGATTTTTGATGACAGGAAAGCAGTTGGTAGCACAACAGGACTGCTTTGCATGACTTTGTGTCCTCAGACGGACCCTGGGCTCTGTGCTACCCTTCAGGATTTTGTGCCCTGTGTGTCTTTTCATTGACACTTTTTAATTAGTGGTGACTTTGTACTGGAAAGGTGAAGATTACTTGGTGCTGTTTAGGTGCTAAACTCTTTTATTGTAGAAACTGTGCATGAATCTTGCAAAGAAGTGAGAATATAAACCAGGTAATAGTAAGGAGGGTTTCTCAGGGTGGTGGCAACAGTATCCCTCACAGAGGAGAAGACTAGATGCCAAAGCCATGGGCAGCTCTCATCACTGATATGTGAAGAGTAACTTGATGATCCTGAGAAACAACTGAAGAGATTTGCATGGATTATAAAAAGAAAAAGGGGGAGTTGTGTCTGTTTCTTCTCTCATCTTGTGTGAATAATCCTAGCATGTTTGGTCAGATGCAGGGGATCCAAGTGAGCAGGAGCAGTGCAGTGCTAGTGTCTTGCATCAGACACTCAGCAGTGCAGTGCTAGGCTTAGCGCTCTAGCAACTCGTGTGTGGATAAGGAATGTACAGATGAGAAGGGGAGGGTTCTGTGTATGTCAACTGGTCAGTTATTACAGAGTTAAGGCAACCAGGAGGCAGATAGCTCCATCACTGCTCAAACAGGAAGGGGTTAAACCCCACCACTATCTTGGGGCAAATAACTGAAGGCTGCCTGAAGGATGGTGCCCCAGCTGTGGCCCTGGTCACGTGAAAGGTTGAGGACATCTGTGCCTGGTGGATGGAAAGTCTACACAATAGGTGTTATTGTTCCTCCTTGGAGAGGAGCGGAGTCCTCCTGCAATTGAGAAGGATGCGGGCCTGAGGGAGGAACCAGGGTGGGCGCTCGCTTGCTCTTCCTCTGCTTTTCTACATCGCCTGCTGTGTGGGGGCAGTTGATCTACCAAGTCTGACACACAGAAGACTCCTCTGATTCTCAGTGCGTGTGATGAGGAGGATAAATAACGTGGGAAGATGTGTGTTGAGAAATCTCATGCACTCTGCTGCTACCAGGAATGCATCTTAGGTGTAGCTTTCTTGTGATGCTTGGGTCATCTTTCAATACACTGATGGAATTTGAAACAGCAAGCTAAGCTTAGCAGTAATATTTGATTTGAAGTCGGACAAGTCTTAAATCTAGCGGTTATAATCCATAGCACAAACATCCGTCAGTGGCCTCGCAAAAATCAGACATAGTGGAACTTATTTTGCCTTCTTTTGCAGTTTTGAAGGACTTTTAGAGATTGAGCTGAGCTCTTAAAGACTCCAAACAAAACCATTTATTGGAAAAGGGTTTTGTCTTTCTGTATGCACTGTGTTTTGTTTGGCCGTGACACGGGTTTCAGAATAGAAGCTGCTCCCCTCCCCCAGGAACAGTGAGTGTGTCCTTTACAAGAACGATAAATTCCACTATAAATAGACTTGTTTTTGTACTCCGAATAGTTCTGAGACTTTGATAATAGATTTTTTTTTCTTGTTACACATTTTGAAATTGGATTGCTTCCTACCACGGCAATCTAGTAGGTATAAAAATAATACAAAATAAAGATATTTTAAAATATAACTGAGACCTTTTTTGAGTCCTTTGGAAAATAATAAGATGGTAGATTTTTGTTGAGTAATCAATCCAGTCTCTGCTAGTACAAACACCCTCTACCCCGCTCCTACAACAGCCTTCGTTATGTGAGCTGTGATACCATGCAGATATTCGTAATATAAGGTACCATGGTGTCTGGTACCATATGAATACCTCTTGAAGCACTAGTTATAGTGATTAGTTGGTCTGGTCAGAACTGGCTTGTGTTTATTGTTGAAGTTTTTTTTTTCTTATCTGTAGAATTCATAATTAGCCTTTGTGTCTTTTTTCCTTTACAGAATAATGTTGAAAAAGGGCAACTGCTCCAAAACTAATGAAAAACAAATTTACTGTGCAGAAGTGGCAAAACCAGCAGCATGAGGCAGGAGGATGGAGCTATAAGGGTAAAATCTAATGTTAGATGAAGTGGGTTCCTGAAGGACAGAATGATAGCCATTCGCTCATCTGGAAGCAGGAAGATCCATCAAACATTGACGGTCTCTGACTAAATTTACTAATGAGCAGAACCCAGAGGATGTTATTCAAGGGTGGACAGAGTAAGCTCAGATGTTCATATCAGCAAATAAGAAGATTGTGCATGGGAAGTGGTGTGAGTAGAGCACTGCAAGTGTAAAGCCAGTGTCCCTTAGTCCTTAGGGCACACTCTGCTCCTCAGAGACTATTGTCTCCAGCATAGAATTGCAGGATGCAAGACACTCGACTGGGAGCTGAACAAACAGATTTTGCCTGCCTAGTTGGCAGTGTCCCTGTGTCTTACAGCCAGTTTTTCACTGAAAAAACTACATACCAGATAAAAGGTGAGATTGGATTTTGCAGCTCATTTTTCTTCAGGTCTCCCAAATTCTTTTTTTTCCCCAACTGAACATAAAGCATGTGTGTACCAGAAATCCTGAAGACTTTGTCACCGAAAACTGGGAATAAACCTCTTAACACCAATGTGTTAAGGGGCTCTCCTACTTGAAAGCAAATATTGCCTGACTGTTTCTCTCAAGGGATATGCAGAAGAAGGCATCCTTTAGATCGAGCACAGTGAACCATCCATGGTTCTCCTTTAAATTTGCTAGTATGGTATATGGGTTAGCCACTACTGGGTGGATATCTTGCACAATTTGGTTTATTGCCCTTAAATCTTGGACAAACCTATACTGCCCATTCATTTTTTTCACTGGTAATATCAGTGTATTATATTCTGATTTGCATTCTATTAACAATCCATACTCCAGAAACTTACTTACTGTACTTTCTAAGCCCTTCCTTGCTTCCAATTTAAGGGGATATTGTCTTAGTCTTACCGGTTTAGTCCCTGATTTTAGTGTAACCTTGACCAGGTCTGCCAGCTTGGACCGACCAGGAATCTCTTCTGCCCATACCAGGGGGGTCACTGCATCCTCTGCTTTCATCGGGATCTTTTACTCCTGCTTGTCCTGTAACACAAAAGCACTCGCCTCCACGGCTTTTGATTCAGGTATCAACAACTGCACAACCCCATCCTTAAAGATTATTTTTGCCTCTAATTTGCTTAATAAGTCCCTACCAATCATTGGTTGGGGACAATTGGGCATATATAGAAATTGGCGAGTCATCCATTGTTT
>VWPW01001919.1:0-13922 GCA_013389825.1 Crypturellus undulatus
GATGCTGGGTGACGTGTAAGACAGGGACTAACCACCGCGGCAACCTAAAACAGATGTTAGGATTTTATGCCTAGAGGAGTGGACGAGACGGCGCTCAGAGACGGTCCTGAGGGGCGATGGCGACAACGCGCGGTGTAAGGAGCAGGCTTTACCGCACCGCAGTGCCCAAGTAACGGGAATGACCTGCCAACAGGGCGTAGAGGCAAACGGCCCCCAGACTGCCACGGCACGAAACAGAACCGCAGCCCTTACTGCCGCGACAGCCGCCTCCGAGCGTGGAACCGGCCCCAGGGNGCGCACATCAAACACATGCTTTCTCATCAATGGTGCTGTCAGTTGATGCTGGGTGACGTGTAAGACAGGGAATAACCACCACCGCGGCAACCTAAACCAGATGTTAGGATTTTATGCTTAGAGGAGTGGACGAGACGGCGCTCAGAGACGGCCCTGAGGGGCGATGGCAACAACGCGCGGTGTAAGGAGCAGGCAGTACCGCAGCGCAGTGCCCGAGTAACGGGAATGACCTGCCAGCAGGGCGTAGAGGCAAACGGCCCCCAGACTGCCATGGCACGAAACAGAACCGCAGCCCTTACTGCCGCGACAGCCGCCTCCGAGCGTGGAACCGGCCTCAGAGCTGACGCAGAGCGCCCCCGATCCGGCGCCCCGTCCGCCTAGCGCGGGAGCCCGCCTAACGGCCGCCCCGCCTAACGGCCGCCCCGCCTAACGGCCGCCCCGCCTAACGGCCGCCCCGCCTAACGGCCGCCCCNCAGGGATGTCCCAACCAGCGGCTCTGCGCGGCCGGCGCCGCTCCGGACCCGGGTGAGGGCGGCCCTGAGGGGCCGGGGGGCGGTGCCGCTGGCGGTGGCGCTGGCGGTGCCGGTGCTGACGGTGCTCCCCGCAGCGGAGGCGGCGGAGCTGCGCACGCGGCTGCGCTCCGTGAAGCACACGGTGCTCGTGCTCTCCGGCAAGGGCGGCGTGGGCAAGAGCACGTTCAGCGCGCTCCTGGCGCGCGGCCTCGCGGCGCGCGACGACAAGCAGGTGGGCCGGGGGCGGGCGGGACCGCACCGGACCGGGGCGGGAGCGGTGTCGGGACCGGCAGCGGTACCGGTACCGGCAGCGGTACCGGTACCGGGCAGCGGCGGTGGCCGCTCGCGCGCGCCGTGGTGGCGCCGCCCGTGCGAGGGCGCTCCGCCGTGTCGCCCCTGCAGGTGGCCCTGCTGGACATCGACATCTGTGGGCCGTCCGTGCCCAGGATGATGGGCCTCGAGGGGGAGCAGGTGGGTGCTGCGGCTCGAGGCGGCCTTTGAGGAGCGAGTTAATCCATTAATTAATTGCCCATAGCGATTTTCTTGGTAAAAGTCAACAGTTACGCTGAGGTTGGGAGTCATATTTGCGTGTTCACCTCGGCAGATTTTACTGTTCACTTTTTAACAGAGCTCTGGCTGCTCTGTAGCTTTTCCTTCTGCTGTTCTAATGAAGTGTAGTAAAGTATTGCACCTATAGCTAGACCTTCATCGCTTTTGACTTGCATCGCTCTTGTCTTACAGAACATCCGTTTTTAATTCTGATTTATTCCATGTATTGCTTCAATTTTCAGGTTCATCAGAGCGGCTCTGGATGGTCTCCTGTGGTAAGCTGGTTTAACTGTTGCAGAGAGAGGTTTATGGGCTGGGAACTGTCTGCAAAGTGGTGGGGGAAGCAGGGGTCAACTCTGTCACTTTTTCATCCAGTGACAAATATGTCCATATTCTATGCAGTCTGGCTGCAGGGCACAGAAATCAGATATTTAAGTTACTTATGTTAATACTAACACTGTATTCCCAATATAGTTTTATTATTTTAAATGTATTTCCCATTCTTACTAGACCCTTTATGGGCAATAAATACTGTTTATTTCACTTCCTTATTTTGGGTAACTCACTCTTCCAGTGACAGACAAAAGGATAGTATTTTAAACACAACTAAGCAAAAAAAAAAAAAAAGTTAATCTGCAGAATACAAGGGGAAAATATCAGATAATTTTGTGGTTAACGATAAGCAGACTTGATGCTGAGAGGGATGGCTGTTTTTAGCCTTGGCACAACTAGTTCTTTGTCAGCCTGTGAGTACAGTCAGCAGGGTTACAGCTTTTCTCACATTATCCAGTGTTACTGGACTAAGTGTAGGAAGGCCCAGTGGTAATGACAGAAGGGGCATTAGCTTCTCAGCTTTTTTAAAAATATTACTTCTTTTCTTAATTGTTCTGAGTTATTAGATAAATGACAAGTCAATTTTTCTATTAAAAGATGACTATTATTAGATTAGTGAGTGTTGCATAAGACCCTGTGTAACTTCCTTTGATAAAGGGGAAGAATAAGGCTACCTGTCTTGATTTTTCTTAATGTACTTTTTTTACTCCCTCTCTGAAATAACTTTTTAAGTGAGATCTGCTTGTTTAGAATTGACTTCTTGAAATTCTCTCTTAGTACGTTGAAGAAAACTTGGGAGTCATGTCAGTAGGATTCCTGCTCAGTAGCCCTGATGATGCTGTTATCTGGAGAGGACCGAAAAAAAATGGTAGGTGTCTCATATTTTCACCAATAGTTGCTCTACTTTAAAGGTGAAATATCAGTTGATGGATTTAACTAACACAAAACTCAGAGTAAGCAATGGGGAAAAGCTGAGAGAATAGTCCCGTTGCACCAGAAGTTAATTCTTTGGCTTTGCACTTTGTAGAACTTTTTAGTTTCATTGAATGCATATGTTCAGCTAGAGAAAATAAGGGCTTCAGTCACTCTGAAACTCTAGTAACTTTTTTTTTAAGTCATGTTTCATATTGCTAATTTTCCTCTTATTTTACAATTTTTCAATAATTTGGTATATTATATTCCCATAAATTACTGTTTTACAGCAGGGTGAAAACAGAGGAAAACTGGAATAAGATGTGCTTAAATTTAGTCAGACTGTGCTAATAGAAAATATAGCATATGTGTACCTGGATTTCTGCACTTTGCTTTAATTGTAGTCTGTTAAATTAAGAGACGTATTTTCTAAGAGGAGGAAGCTTTTTTACATCATAAATCTTAGAGGTTTTTGTGATATTCATACTATCACATACAGTACAGCACTGTGTAATTCTGTAGACAGAACTATAGCTTCAAGCATTTTGTCTTCTCGCTGTGCGTAAAAGTAGCTTATAACCTGTAACTAACTAGAAGTAGTGGGTAGTGGGATGGACTCAGGAGCTAGATTTTTTTCTGGTCATTTATGTTGAATTGACAAAGAAGCATTTTTGTACTTAAGTTGACAGTAGTCAGGAGAAATGGCATGCTTAGACTTAAAAATTTCAAGTGTGTGTGTGTGTGTGGATTTGTGTGTGTATGGATTTTCCTGTTCCATATTTTCATGCTTTCTTTAGGATTGATCAAACAATTTCTCCGTGATGTGGACTGGGGGGAAGTCGACTACCTAATCATAGACACGCCGCCAGGCACGTCGGATGAGCACTTGTCCATCGTGCAGTACCTCAGCGCAGCACACGTAGATGGTGCTGTTATAATAACTACGCCTCAGGTAAGGGAATGCTGTATCTTTTGGTGTAGCACCACAGCTGTTAAGCAGTTCCCTGGCTTAAAATCTCTGACTTCAGAGAAATGACAGATTCTGAGCAAGTTGTCTGACTTGTTTTGTGCCTGTGGATGGCTGGTTTGTGTGTGAGCTGGATGTCTCGGGAGAGAAGAGGATCTAAGTGGTCAGTTACAGACCAGCAAGCCACAGAGCAGTTCACAATGAAAAGTTGTCACGAAGTGAAATGAAGGAAGCTTGACTTCCATCTTCAAGGGTAGAGTTGACATTGCTGCAGATTTATTGTTTAATCACCAACATTTAAATGTTCAGGAGTTAGGAAAGCTTTGGATTAAGTGGATTAAGATGTGTGCTGTTTGATAGCAGGTAAAGTAGCCTCTTGCCTCAAGACTGTACAATACTAATCTCTTGCTTAAATTGTTCAGAGAGAGGTCAGCTTTAGGCAAAAACTTACAGTATCAAGGAAAGCCTGACTTGCAAGTAGACAGCTTGGTAATGTGCATTTTATAAAAAGAAAGATCAGCCCCTGCACAAATGAAATGTAAAATTTATCTAATTCAAACACAGATTTTATGTCTGGTTTGGAAAGGAGCAGGAGATGAAACTAGCAGAAGATGCTTAGTTTTTCTAAGAACAGATGAAAGAATAAAACACAAAACATGTGAAGTGGTTGGGGTCATGCAAGATAGGTGATGGGGGAAGGAGAAGCAAACAGGACAACTAAATGAGATCAGGAATATCTGAGAAAAACCTGAGGAAATGGTAAATTATTCCAAATTTTAATTTGAAAAGAAATAGCACGTGTAAACCTGGTGGTTGTTGTCCTTCTGTGTTCTGTGGAGAATATGAAGGGTCTTACTGTTCACTGAAAATGTAAAAAGCTCCATTTAAAGAACTAAAGATGCAAGACTAATGTAAGGGACAAAATGTTAATATAGCTGAATTTCTACAAGAAGAAAGTCAGATTTCAAAATTGAGCCATGTTCAGTGGAGGACTATAGCTGTTTTATCTGTTCATTGCTAGTCATAATGTGCTGACAGAGTACCCAACAAACTTGTTTTTCAAAATATGAAGATCAATAATTCATTATAAACTTTCTTTAAAGTAGCTCCAAAGTTATACTCTAGTAGGTTCTGTCTATGGACCATCAAAATAACACAGTTTTTGTGTCATTTGTAGGAAGTATCGCTTCAGGATGTTCGGAAGGAGATTAACTTCTGTCGTAAAGTGAAATTGCCTATCATAGGTGTTGTTGAAAATATGAGTGGCTTTATATGTCCAAAGTGTAAGGTAAGGCAGTCTATATCTTGCGATTCTTTTATTTTTTTTTTTAATTGTGATGTTGCCTATGTAAAACACTGCTTCTAAAATGTTCTCAAAAATTGTTTTTTTGTTAACTCTGATTTTCATGTTGTCACAGAATGAATCTCAGATCTTTCCCCCAACTACTGGAGGTGCAGAAAAGATGTGCCAGAACTTAAATATTTCCCTTCTGGGTAAAGTGCCTCTAGATCCTCAAATAGGTAACGTTTCAAGCATACTGCAATACATTATTAGCAAGCTGTGCCTACTATCATCTTGGTTACAGTAACAAGTTGTGCTTATTATGGCAGCTTGCAAACATTAAGCTCTCTAAAAGTAGTATTTTTTGCTTTACCAAGTTGCTTACAGGCACTGCCAGAATTCCCTTGTGGATTAGGGGTAGCTATGAGGGAAGAACCAATTTTACAGTTAATACTTTATTTAACGTTGTCAAGAAACAGGTCAGTACTTTGAAAGGAATGAAGTGTTTTGCTACCAGTATCTTTGCAAAACTATAAGATCTGTAATTATATTGCTAATGGAAGGACATCTTCAGGGGAATAGAAGCAGTGTCTGTTTGGAGTGGGACAGCTGGGATAAAAGTAAAATCAAGATGAGCTCATCTGTTTTATTGCTTTGCTTTCATAAAGCTTTTTTTTGTCCTTGAAGGAAAAAGCTGTGATAAAGGCCAGTCTTTCCTGGCTGAAGTACCGGAGTCTCCAGCTACGTCATCTTACCTAAGTATAATTCAAAGTAAGTCTGAAAATCACTATGTGAACAGACCCTCTCGGTGCTGAGCCCCTACTTTCTACAATACATGATGGTGCTAAACAGAATTACTTTATTCTGCCACCAGAAATGCTGTGCGCTGTGCAGAGCATGTGCAGAGCAGTTAGGAAACCACTGTATGCAACTACCATATTTACTTGTGGGTCAGTTATTGGAGGCTTAGTTCTGTGCTTGGCTTAAATCATCACTTTGCAGAAAAGACGTGGGTATCTTCACTTTCACAGAGAACTTCTAAGATTCTGGTGGAGGTTTATTGAGGTGCTTTCACTATAAATAAATATAGTTGACTAATTAGTGACACAGAAAATATACAGAAAGTACCCACAGAGCAGATGATGGGCAGGCTTTAAAATGCATACAGCTGGGAAAGTTTGAAAAATATTTTGGCAGTGATAAAGACCCAACTTGTGATATTTGTGCTAATAAGGGACAGACTGATGCATCAAAAACAATCATGTGCGACTGAAATACTGTTTTTTCCCTGTCTTTGCAGGGATCCAGGAATACTGTGATCTACAGCATTCTCAAGAAGAAAAGATTATATAATCAATGAATGGAATAAAAGTTTAGTTCATGTCAATTATAGAAATGTAACTTATGCTTTGAATTAATAGAAATATATCATTTTGTACATTGCAAATATATTCTTAAGAATTTTATTTCAAATAAATTCTTAACATTAATGTTCTTGTCTTATTTTTTTCCATAGTACTTACATAGTGCAGGTGGTCAGAAAACTTGCTGGAACTTTTATCTGCATTACTAGGATGTGCTGTGCATCCAAAGGCATGGTGCTAGTACTAAATATAAGGCTGTTTTCTGAAGATGTATACACATAAGGCAAAGCCTTATTCTGGAACTTAAATATGAAATACATTTCACTGACACTGGGACATTATATCTAATGTAGCTACTTTACATATGTATAAACTTAACTGACTCACTAAATAGTAGGATTTTTTTCTACCTTCTTCACTAACGTGAATTGCACTGTCCCCCTCTCTTACTTGTAAGCTCGTTCAGTATCTCTTCCTTTCCTTTCAGTGGAAAATAGCTCAGTATGGTTTTGTCCCTTTTTTAAAAATTAGTATCACTTTTAAAATAAAAATCCTAAGAGTTAAGGCAACTTATGTGCAGATACAATATTTAATTTATTACAAGTGTCAGAATAAGATTAGCTTTTTTTAATATATGTAACTGTGGCTGCTTCATAAAACAAGCACTCTGTGAACTTGTTGCCTAATTTCATATTGTTTCTACTAGATGTTAAACCTGAACATTTAAATAATTGGATCAACTGGCAAATAATGAACAATTGGTAACGGTTAAGTGACCAAGAGGCTTTTTGGGATTTTTGTGATTTGAATTCCACTTATTATAGAGAAATCACTATTATGCAATAAGGAAAACCTACTTTATTTATTCTCTTTCCAAAGTTAAACAAATAAACATTTCTTTGATTTTTATCCGAGGTCTCAGGATAATCCAAGTTTCACATGAGTTTACAGATGTATTTCTTAAGCTTGCTTAATTTCCTTGCCTATACAATCTGCCTTATGATGAAAGTTTTAGTTAAAGAAAGTAGCAGTGGCTCCAAACCTTTGGGGTTTAAAGCCCCTAAAATATAAATGACAGAAAATCTGTATTTAATGCAGGCAGGCGGTTAGAGAGTGCACTTCAATATCCCCATGTGAAGAACAGCTTTTGGGATGCTTTTTAGTTTGTCCTTACTTGATTACTTGCTGTGTTTCCATGTTCTTCAGTGCAGTGTTCTGAAATTCTCCTCGTCCTTCCTGCAGAAGGAGCACGTGAAACGTGGCTGTTCATGCTGTGTGAATCTTTTAAAAGTAGGGGAGGCAGCAAGCTTCAGAGTTGGGCTGGAATAGGGAAGCAAACTGATAGGGGGTACAGCCCACCACGAGAGTCCCACAAGAACCATTTCTTTGAGGATGAGGCAAGCAAGAAACGTATCAAAATTTAAGAGCTAATTAAACCTGGAGAGATTCAAAACCACCAGCATGCAGCAGGGCAGTATGGTATTTTATGGGCTGTAAGTGACAAGCCAGTTCAGTACTTACTCATGGAGCCATCTGCTGCGACAAAAGTTGTTCTGCTGATGCTTTTTTGTCCCCCTAATTTACAGTGGATGTATCCATATAAATTAGCAGTCTGAAGGGAGATTCCAGCTATAACAAGAGCCTATGGAAAAACACAAGTTTAGCTTGGACAATTTCAGTGCTATATATAAATTGTATATACGTCTGCACATTTGTATACAACTGCTATAAGAATGGAATGTTCCTCAGCTGTAAATGAAAACTTCTGTGCAGTCACACTACATAAACATGAGTCTCTTCCTACAGGACTTACCTGAAATTCCTTTTTCATTTAGTAGTAAAATGTAACCTTTGCAGTTATGTATTATATTGCAGCGTGGGTGCAAGACACTAGCTTTTGATCTTTCCAAAACTTTTAAACAAATCATACAGCATTCTGATCTAGCTTGTAAATGTGATACTTAATTTGACAAAATGAATGGTAATTATTCAAATGTTAAGAGTATTTACAGGGAAAAACATATTCCAGAGACAAAAAGCATTTTAGGATTATCCTGAGGTAAATTTCTTCTTTTAACTATTTGCAGATAGGTGTAATCATTTTCTTTCACAGAACACATGATGAATTCAGCTATAATTACTGTATTTATAAATCAAGATTTTTAAGCACTATGATAGTGGTTCTTTCAAAAGGGAGTGGTACCAGAAATCTAAAATCTTTATCACAATAGAAAGAGCAAATAACATTCAAGTCCTAAGAAAAAGTGAAATCTTGAAAAACAGTACCACTCATTTATTTATTTTTCCCTTCCATCAAATAGTTTCTTTTGAATGAAATAAAAAAGTTGGGAAAAGGTACGTTACTACAGTTAAAAATGAGGCTTCAATGTTGCTGAACAGTAAAGATGTTCTACTTGAATGGCAATAAAAAGCTGAAATCTGGTAATCTAGTAGAAGTGAGGCTAAAAATTAATAAATAAATTAATTACAGAGTGCTGAGATTAACTGCAGAAAATTCCTTATGACCTGAAGCTTAGTGAGTTGTTTTAATGTTGAATTTTGGTTCAAAGGCTGTTACAAAATTAACAGATCAGAGTTTCTCCTCCACTGTCACTCATACTCAGCACCCCAGACTTACCAGCCATTTCAGCTTCAAGGAAAACAAGGTGCTGAAGAAAAACACTGTCCAAATAACTGGGCATATAATGAGACCAAGCCAAAAGATTCGAGCTTCAACTTCACTTGAGGCAGCTACTGTAGATACCTAGAAAGAAAATCATTAAAATTTTTAGTCAGACAGACAAAATCAACAATAAATAACAAATCAGCAAAGGAGGAGGAATGGACAAAATCCCTTTTTCCCCTAAATTTCACTTAGTATGCACCGGGGGGCAGAATTCAATATGCATGATGCTCTATTTGCGTAAAAAAAAGCACCAAGGCAGGTTGCAAGAAGCCCTGGCTGCCAGCTTCCCCCCGTAACACAACCACTATGTCCTCATCTGCAGTGAGAGGTTATTGGTAGTTCCTAACACTTCAGAGAAACTAAACTAAGGAAAGAGAATTATTTAGATAATGTTTTATCCAAATAAAAGTTTTCTATCTATTAATTTTTTTTTTTTTTAGATAATTTTTTTTCTACAAGATCGGAAATTTCTCTATCCATTGCATATTAGACTATCACATCCAACTTGTAAACATGCTTACGTAATTTTCATTTGCCCCCCAAAATCCCTTAATTAAAAGCTATTTTTACATACACTGACATTCTATGCCTTCATATTACAGAAAAAACCACATTCTCAGTCAATAAAGGATTCACTCTCCTTTATCCAGAATTACTTATAAATTATTCTGTAGTGACTTTGCATTGATGATAACTATTTGGAGGGAGTGTCAATAGGCATGAGAACTCTGCACCTGAAAGCCCTAGTTAACATGATGAGTGAGATTATGAAAGGCTGTCGTAAAGGAAGAAGAAAATGAGGAGCTGTGCTGTTTAGAGCAGGAAATACTGTTCTTCTAGCAATCCTCCAAAGAAAACAGGGTTTCTGTGAGAAGCTCTGTCACTGCAGCAGCAGACCAGGAATCAGCATTTTATTGCTGGTAAGTGATTGAGGTAGTTCTCTAAGCAAATTCATCCTATAAAGAGATCTGAAAAGGCTTTCAGAGGACTGATGGGAAGGGAGGAACACTGAATCCTGCATCTTGCTGTACTGAACAACAATTCATACATCATCCATGACAAAATGTAATCTATTCTATGGATGAGCTATTCCTTATAATACAGTGATTCTTATGTTAAACTATTCTTCTTCCACACTTTCTAGAAGACTTAAGTCCATACAGGTAAGTCAGCTTTATGCTTTGGGGCTAGAGCTACCAACATGCAACATATGAATTGGACAATGAGCTTCCTCAGGTTATAACTTTGAGGTTAGGAGGTCACAAATGATGTAACTTTAGGTGTATGAAAGCTCTTGCTTAGTGTCTCAACAGCACTAAGAAACTTGTGAGGTCTTCCAGTTGCTTTACCCTCATGCAGACCATGCTGTGCCCTCCCTTGAGGGGTTGGTTAGGTCACAGGGAGAAACCTGGTGTCTGTCAGGCTCCTGGTAGTGGTCAGATCTGCTGTGCCACCTCCTGCCTGGTGCCCGGCTGCTAGAGGGCACTGCGGGCCTGCACTTTGGAACATCCTGCGCTGGTCTCCGCGCCCGCTGTGTGTGCCGCTGGTTTGCATGAAACCCGGGTCGTGGTGAACAAGTGCTTTATTCTACCAAGCCCTCCCCAGAAAAGGGCTAGCAAACAAAGCAAAAGCCCCAAGGAAATACAACAGCACAACTACCAGAAATGACTCATAACTACAGTAACATCGTTATTCTGTCGATGAAAATCTTATAAGGAGTTTTGCACTAACAAACTCCAGGATGTCATAAATCACATGTTCTTGCAAATCTCTTCATTTTCATGAAGTGATTCATTCATTCCTGAAGTATAAAAATATAAATATGAAATATTTAACCATAAAGTGAATATACAGTGGCTGTTAGAAATGTGCTGTAGAGTCCAGGTACTTTATCTGAGTATCAGGTTTACCTTGTGCCTACTTTTATTATTATTACCTTTTTTGCTTCAAATACCCAGTGGCTTTTCCCATCTTCATCAATCTGGTTCCACCAACGTAACCCAACCAAGAGTCTTCCGGTCACGTTCTAGTGACAGAAATGGTTATTTACGTTAATTGGCTGCAAAATTTACTTGTTGCACTAACATTTTAAGAGGAACGGCAAGCACATCTGACAAAATCACAATTTTCGTCAAATACTAACTGAGCTCTGTAAGTTGTGCCAACTTGGACACAACAGCCATTAAGAATGGATAAGCTAATAGAAATTCAGCAGCCTGTTCTCCTCTTCTAACATGACAACTGGCACACCAACATTGATTTAGAAGGGAAATTACAGCAGGTACCTTTCTCAAGTCAGTTAATGGGGAAAAAACATCCTCTGATTAGCAAATTATCTCAGAAAGAATATTGAAAGAATAGAAAATTAATTAAGAGCAAATGAGCTGCAGTGGAATCAAGGAAAAGGATTAAGGAAATATTTTTGCTACATCCTGGTTCCACAGTTGGATTCTGTGCAGGCCAGACCTTGTTGCCTGCAGGGCTGGGCTCCTGGACATGCTTTGCAGCTCTTGTATGTGGGTGTAAGTGCTACAGAGCAGCCGTGGGCTACTCCAAATCCCATCCTGAGGCCTAGGGCAACTTTATTTCTTCTAAGCGCAGGAGATATGCAAACTAAATCTACCTAAGAAAAGGCAATGTCTCCGTTAGTAATCAAGGCAGTAACTAATGTGTCTAAGGGTCTTTTCATTAAAACGGGCTTCGTGTGCTGTAGAAATTAACATCTCATAAGGTTTTTACCACATTTTTTTACTTCTCCTCAGAATGTCTTTCCCTTTTTTATTTAATGGCACACATTATATTTTCAAAGATAATTATTTTTCCAGGGTTGTCTTACCTTCACTGACCAAAAGTCAAAGGATAGAAGAAGGAGAATAGTGACAAAACAGGCAACAAAGCTGTTGCTGAACCAGTCACAGAACAAGTAGGTAACAATAGCACTCACTCGGAAAAACAGGTGGAAAAAGGTGGCCAGGGGGTGCCTGGAAAACAATGCAGATCACTTAGGCAGTTACAGGATGAGAAGGAACGTGGGATTTGCTAAAAGCATAGCACAAAACTACAACAATTTCCAGGCTGTAATGGTATCTCAGTTTGTAGCAGTTATTACTTCATTTGCTGACTGGTATCTTCATTATGAAAGTGATATTTCCAATAGCCATGCTCCAGTCTACAGCTTAAAAAAAGAAATGTGCTGCTCGTGTTAAAACATTCTCGAAAGCAGAACAAAGTCTAGATTCTTCTGATTCTTTGGTACTGCATGAAGGAAGCTAGTGGCTTCATTCATCACCCTTAGCCCAAGTTCATCATCACTTCACGACAAAAAACATGAAAGGCACGAGAGAAGTGAGACAGATCTTATGCCTTTCACAGTTGTTTGGACAAGAACAGGAACTCCAAAATTAAAAATATATATATTCACACACACATACTTATCTGTTGGGTATGAGATTGTCAGTGTTTACAGTGGAAGGCGAACTTTGTAACCACTTCTTCCTTTTGGAGGAGCAGAATTTGGGAAGCTAATGGTTCTTGTGAACAAATGCTTAAGTCTCCTCAACGCTTGTTTTGCTGAAGTGTTGAAATGCTTCAGTCACTTTCAACTAAGCATTGGCCATAACAAAAATAGGAGGGAATTTCAGTGGAAGAAGCAACTATACTGACCAGAAGAGTGGCCTATATAGAAGGAAAGGGGGGTTTGGAGAATGTTGCACAGGGTTAAATTTTCAGGCTAACGCACCACGTGAAAGGCTCTATTATGTAGAGTTGTGTAAATCCTAATTAGTTTAAAATGACCATTAACCAAAAGCTATTTCATTTAAGCTACTTCTTCCTGCTATAAAACTATATTCAATGAATGAAACTCCTTTTCTGAATAAATTAGGGTTTTTTTGTAGGTCGGGAATTGTCTACCTGAAAATACTTTTTGTTTTTTTGTGTGTGTGTGTGTTAAACTCTCCTTCTGTAAAATAAGTTATGGTTCATTGGTCAATACCTCTAATAATACAAATTTGAAAATGAAGATTTAAAGCAAATGCCTAGATATGCCAGTTGGATTTCTGCGGTAATTAACTGTTCAGTACAAGCAGTATGGGGCTTGTGTAGTGGATATTTGACTGGAAAGGGGCAAATGAGATACAGATGATGCACTCGCTCCTGAGCCTGCCCATGATAACCTCGGACTTGGTGCCTGCAATGGAGCCCGTGACCCGGGAAGGGAAAGGTGCTTTTTCTTACATCACCCAGCAAGGAGCGTGGAAGGTGGAGGGTGGAAGAAATAGCATGGAGTGACCCGGTGCTTCAGGCGTCAGTGATGCTGCAGGGGAACGTGCGAGTCTGCACGCGCGCGGCCCACGCAGCGTGTTGGGGCGATAACATCTGCGTGGGCTCGTGGGTGGCGGCGGGGACAGCACAGGGGCGGCCGGGCTTGCGGCATCGCGTCTGAACGGGAACGCGCCTGCACCTCCAAAGAGGTGCTGTTTTATCTCGGAAGCTGGATGCCGAATTAATGTTTGGACACTGCTCAGTTTTCAAACGCTGAGGAGCTTTTAACAGATAGAATGTGCCTATGTTTGCTAAAGCACTGAACGCTTTTTGGCATTAGTGAGTATTAGCGCTATCCTCGCGAGGACTATTGAAGCCAAAGCACATGGATTCCCAGGTGTTTTCCCAAGGGAGGACAAGATAGATATATCCGAACTTGCATCCCCATTTTTGGAGGACACTCTCAACCTCAGAAAATACCCATTTACTCCCGCCTTACTGGATTCAGGCCTTTTTTTTTTTTTAAGTTTGTTTCCTCCTTGAGCAGAATGACTGTGCACTTCCCTCATCTCCAGCCAGCCCTGGATGCTAAGAACCCCCTCAGTGAGCAAGCAGCTGCCGCCACGAGCAGCTCATTTCCCGGGGCTGCAGTCAGCGCTCGCTAACGCGCTGCGCCGGGGCCGGGACACGGCTCTGGCCACGGAACCTGCCGCCTCCCGCAGCTGCCGCCCCCGGCGCGCGAGGCCCGCGCGGGCGGCGC
>VWPW01001919.1:14073-58500 GCA_013389825.1 Crypturellus undulatus
CGGCGAGGCCCCGGCGCCCCTGGCTTCGGCCTGGCGTGGCGGCCTCCTCGCGGCGCTGTCACCGCCAGGGCCATCCCTGTGCTCGTCCCCGAGGGCCGCCGGCGCGCGGTGTTGCAGCCCCGGGCGATGCCGTGAGGCGACGGCCGCGCTGCGCGGGTGCTCGGTGCTGTCCTCCATGGCTGCGCGAGCTCCCCGCTTTGGCTGCGGCCAACGGCTCCGCACGCGGCCGCGCTGAGGTGACGCGAGGCGGCCGGGCCTCAGCACGGAGCAGGGGCAGATGTGACGGCTGCCCGGGTACTCCATGTCACATAGAATTATTAGATGTTGAGCGAGGGTCAAGGGAGATGGGGCATTTTGGCATCTGTGGCTCTAATTCCAAGCACCAAATCAGCCTGCGAAAGAATCACTCACTAGTTTTCCCTGAGGCATCTAGCTAATGTGGAAAGTGTGTTTTGAACAGGAGTTTGAGCAGGAGGGAGGGTCTGTGCAAGAGCTGCTGCCATGGTCAGGCAGTTCCCTGGGTGCCCTGGAGCTGCGTTTGGCCAGATCTGCAGCTGCCAGAGGAGTTCTGGGCAGAAAAGGTGCGTTTCATTAGTGATGGTGATGTGGGGGACCGTTATGTTGGCTTTGGCGGAGTTAAAGCATTTTACAGCATTGTCCTGCAGTAGATCCCCTTCGCAGGGCTTACACTACACACCTGTACGGGCAGGCTGTGGTTCCCGGGCAGAAGTAGACGTGTAGCACGAACTAGTTTAGAGAGTCACTTGCTACCCCTGTTCTGTGCCCAGTCCTCTGCCGAGACCAAGCTAACGGCGTAGAGCGTTATCAGTGCTGTAGACTCGGTATCAAGTCCTTTCCCATTCAATAAATAGAACCTCTGTTCTACAGTAATACAGTATACAGTATTACTACAGTAATATAGCGGCTTTTATTGACTTAGTTAACTGCAAATCAGCTGATTTCTCTCTTTCATTGGCATGGCGCCCAGTATTTCTACTGGCGTGAGTTCAGAGACTCGCCCTTTATTTTTAAACTGCATGAGGATGTTTTGAACACCTCGGTAGAAGTTGCTCTGATTTGTGTATCCCAGGGGAATTTACAGTTAAGTACTCTGCTCTTCTAAGTGTTAGAAAATGTTGCTAATCCTAGAGTAACTATTACCAAGATCTTATTAGATTGCAGATTTTGATGGTGTTCCAATTAAAAAAAAAAGTTTTAAGAAGGTTGGCTAAATTAGAGCAAGAACTAAAGCATTGTGTTTTTTATTGTCCGCTACTGAATTTGTGAAAGATGGTTTCTTCCTTTGCCCCAAAGACTAGCTGTATGGAATTTGTTGGCTGTATATACCTGAACAGTTTTCAAATCGTCAGTTCTGTGTTACTGGAACAGAAGATGCAACATTTGCTTGTTGTAGATCAAAATAATTTCCTTCAGTTGGGTGATATATTCTCAAAGCAGAGCTTAGGTTCTGCTACCACTACCTGATCAGTCAGAAATGGGCATCTGAAACACATCAAAGCTGAAGAGGTTTGAGCCTAAATATAAATGGAATTAAAAATGTATAAATGAGGATTAAAATCAGTGAAGGTGGTATTGATCCTTCAACGAGTTACATCTGGAGAGATGAAAAATAATTTTAAAGTATATCAAGAGAAGTGTGTAAGGAAATACTATTGCATAGTAACAGGTTTTCTTTCTAAAATGAACAATAATGTCTATACTGGTTCTGGTGAAAGAAAAAAAAAATCAAGGAAAAAGTACCTAACTTCATAAATTACAGAAATGGACTATTAATAAGTAGTTTGTTTTAATTTTCTGTATCCACTGTATGGCCTTAGGCCTGTAGAAATCTTTGGTGCAGGGAAGCAAAATACTTGGCATTTATATAGGAGTTTTTCAGTATCTTTTTCTGTCGCAATTGTACTGTGGTCACTAAAACCAACTAAAACAAAGGCAGAGCGAGGCAGAAATGTTACCTGTCTGCCAGCCTGGGCTGAGTGACTGGAATCACTTGGCACACGGCCTTTCACAGTATATTTAGCTGTTTATATCTCCTGATGTGTTCAAAACTTCAGTCATTTTCAGCGGCAGTTCTTGGCACTTGTTACTTCCACAAAACCTCTCAGACTGAAAAAAAAATTAGAGCACTAAAAATAAGGAACTAGAGCTGTTTGGATAACTTTCAAAAATTTGGTTTAAGTGACTTCAGCTCTGTGGTGAGCAGAGATAGGATCCGTTTCCCCAGCGTGGTGTTCGTGGGCTCTCACCAGCAGACCTTTTGCTGAGCCTTTTCCTCCTCCAGTACAGGGATTTAAAAGGCCTGTGCACATTGACCTAAGTACCGAACGCCTTTCCTGGTTTGAGCCAGTCCTTTGCTGAGGAGAAGCACCAGCCCAGTAATCTAAACCTGCGTAGAAAACTTACCAGAGAGAATTAAACACTGGGAGACTGAGCGCAACAACAGTTGGTTAGTCCAAAACAACTATGTACAATTGCTTTGGCTGCTTTATCCATGCAAATTAAAGGTGCAATTATTTATAAAAGTTTTAAGCTATTTTTTTGGCTTCCATGCTTTTTGGGGATAGTACAGCGAGATTATATAATTCTGCTCAAATTCCGGAGGTGCTTGCTGGACAGTTCATCAACCACTACTTCTGGCAGCAATGTCTGCTTCGTCTTTTGTTGGAGAGTGGGTCTTGTTAGGTTTGCTTGCATTTGCTGGTTTTAGGTTGTTCATTCTAAATCAGTATCTGCTTGGTGATGCAATACATTTCTGAGGAAAAAAAACCATAGAATATAGTCAAAACACAGAAAAGAGAAGTAAGAGAGGGTTCCTAAACTGGTGATGCAATGAAGGGAGAAAAACGGTTCTTTTGGGAGGCAGATTTCTCCATCAGGCAGTTGTATCTGCTTTTATAGCTTTTCTGTTTAGCAGTATCTTTCTTTAATCTACTAATGCTTTTTTTCCCTGTTCACTGAGTAGCTTCAGATCCTTAAAATTCCTAGTACTCAGCCACACAGGACTTGAAATGACAGCTGAGGAATTAAAAAATCTCAAAATCCTTTCTGCTTCTCTAGACACCTGAACCATACAAAGCAACAGAGGAGCTCAGGGTTGTATTTTAGTTGTTTGGCCCTTGCAATAAGCCACAGAAAGATTGGGTGCCTTGGCGTGGGATCCAGCCGATTGACTGCATGTTCTTCTCAAGATGCACAAGCTGCTGCTTGGAGGTGATTCTCTCTACCTGCAGTATACTGCTCAGAGCCCCCCTGAAAGGAGGGGACCAAGCTCTTTTTATGAAAATGAAAAGTAATGTTCGCATCTCTCTCCTAGGTGTGATCTATGGCCCCCCCTTTACAAAGGAGTCCACTGTGTCCAAGAGCAGGTGGCAATTTCCTCTGCTGCCCGAAAGGTGACAGATTTCAGCCTCCCATCTGGGAAGAGGAGGAAGCCTCAGGCTACACCGTAGGCCTCCGCAGCCAGCCCCTGCAGGCTGCTCTGCCTCACTTGCCAAATGAGTTGGGACATTTGTTTCTTCTGTGCATGGCATGAGCCACGGATTGCTTAATCATAAGTCTATTAATAATCTCCTAGTAAGAATATTGAACTAAACCTTGGAAGAAGGGCTAGACCTCACACCTAGGTGTTGCTCTAATCATCTGGCTTGTAACTTTCTGCACAGGGTAGAAGAGCTTCCACAGAAGGGTTTGGACATCCCCTTCTCCAGGACATCCCAGCCCAGAGATGACACTGCAGGGATGTGCAGGCGTAGACTGGAAGCCTCTGAAAAGAAGGCTCTGTAACTGTCTGTGTGATCATAAAGTTTTCTGGTTGCAGTTACAAGAAGAAGAGCACAGATTTTGGAATGAAAGTAGTGGTGAGTGCTAGTGTTATTAAAGTGACTAAAGATAGAGACACTGTAGCAGACAGTGGATTTAGCATCATATGTGTCTAGTACATATTTGAGTTGGTAAAAAACAGAACGGCTGCAGGGAAGCCCCTAAAATACATGATTTCTCCAACTGTCACTATAGTGGTTTTGTCCAGTTTTCTCACCTCCATCATTTTGAAACTTGACACAGAGCTGTGGTTTTGCATGTCCTTTTCCTTGTCGGTTTGGGTTTGCATTAGTATTCCATTTCCAATTCTGGCCCTATTTTATTTCATTTTGGAGGGAATTACAGATTTGACACAGGTTCTAGTGTACTGGACTATTATATTAGTTATGAGTATTATGAGTATGATTATGAATATTAGTTTCTCAGCACTTTAAAATATATCTTTATTCTCTTTTAGTTACCCAGAGCTATTGGATAAATGACAAGTCCATTCTTCTGTTAACAAGATGACTGTTGCAAGTTATTGGCAATGAGATCTGCATGTTTACAGGACGCTCGCATACCTCTTGAGGCCAAGAGGAAGGATCACACTTTCTCTCAGATGGCCCTGGAGGACAGGGAGCAGCTGTGTGGCACTGCAGCCTTCGTACTCGGCGTAGTCCTGCAGGGAAAGCAGCATCCAGCTTCTGTTGAAAACTCATCACACTCCATTCATGGCTGCCTGAAGGAACAGCTGGTTCTTAAGGTGCATTTTCCCTGCAGGTGACAGGTGATATATCTTATTCCTAAGGTAAATAGGGAATATACCTCTGTATATATTAATGATGACTTCCATATCTTGGGAAGTTTCACAGTTCCTTGTTAGCCGTCATGGCCTTGCTGTCCCTAATTAAACTTCTGTTAAAATCATCTGAAGATCCTTATCTTCCCTCCCTCATGAGTACAGCATCTGTCACTGGGAGCTTCAGGTTATTTTGACTGTGATAAAACCCATCAAGATGAAGCTGGAGTGGAAAGTAGGACAGATCTGTAACACTTTCCAAGGAATAAGGCCTTTTCATCTCGGAAATCTTCCCCACAGGTAACCAATCATTTTTAACATTTGCGGTCAAAAAGTATAGAAAACCACGCTGATCTTTGCAGAGCCAGGGTATGTAGGCAGGACTGACTGAAAAATTTCTCTTCTTTCTACTGTGCATCTCAAAGAGGTGCAGTCATGTGCCTCAGGGGCAAATGTCAGGCAACTTCTAAAATAAATGACTCTTAAAGATACTAGTAAAAGAGGAAATTCCATGCTCTGGTAAATTTCAGTTAAAGAGCACCTAACCATACAGTTGCAAGAGAGTATGTCAGGTAATAAAACAATAACTTTCTCACAAAAGTAGAAGAGAATCTAAAATTGCTTTTGTATCTGTAAGCTTTTTTCCTGTGTCCTTAACACTATGACTATGAAAGCACTATGAGTATGTGTATTAAATATTAGAGCTATTTTTCCTTGTTTCACGCAGAAGGAATGAAAACTGCCTAGCAAGAAAGACCCAAAGGGAACATTCCCTGATATCATATTCCTTTTATACAATTTGTCATCACTCTGCAGGTGAGCAGGCTGAGAGAGGTCCAAGACTCAAGATCCTTTCTGAACATTCCCATGTTCCACCTTCCCAGTCACTTGTCTAAGGGCAGTGATGAGTCCATCGGAAATTTTAGAGCCCCTCTGCAAGCAGCTCCAAGCCCTTCCCAGGTGGATCAAGTGGATTAGGAACAGAATATCTTAACATTAGATCACAGAGGGCTAGTGTGCTATTAATAAAATAAAAGAACAGCATGCTTATAAATGAGTAATACATCTATTGAACACCAACGATGTTTTGTTAATTTTAAATTGTTACATCTTTACTGGCTAAGTCCAGCATCTTTCACAGCACAGTCATTCCAGTGCTGGGGAAAGGGATGAATCACCAGGATGTTGGATTTCATCTCATAAATGTGTTCCTCTCAGTGCAGAGATACATTAGAAAATACTTGATACCTTGCTGTGTTGAAAGTGTCTTCGTTGTTTTCATATATCAGCCTCACTCTTTACAAAGAAAGTGTTGTGGTAGCTGTGTTTTTATGGCTTGATAATGAATCTGGACTGTAAAAGCTAGACGGGCAAATTTATGTTATTATTAAGCCAACCAAATGTGAGGTCGATGTGTTCTAAGCGTCAGTTTTTACAGGAAACATAACTAACGATACAATTGAAATTCCATTGAATATTTTAGAGCAAGCAATCTAATAAAACTAGAAAACAAGGTCATTTTTGCAGGAGTACCTTCAGCAGATGAATGCCTTCAGGATTTTGCAAAGCAGTTGTCTAAGCAGTTCTTTTGTTCAGACTGCCTTGTCTATCAGTTTTTCAGAGATACTTGCATGAAGTTTTGTGAGATTATGAATGACCAGAAACATCTAAGGCCCTGATCTTTCTCTGCACCTTAACTGTGTTGAAAGTTCCAACGTTTGAGGTCCTAAGCTCACTTAACAAATTCTGTTCTGGGGAAGCAGGCAATATGAGCAGCAGGGCTGTAGTCTGTTATCTTGCCATATCTCACCTGGAGGGCTCATACTCCACCGTGGAGGCTCATCTTAGTGGCTGGGAAGGCCTGTGGCAGGTGATTCTAGAAGCAGTGTGTGTTGAAAGACTTGGCTTTGACCTGTCAGTGGAAGTACTGAGGTGAGAAAGCAGGGAAAAGGTATGATCAGATAGTTCTAAAAATAAGCTCTGAGGGGGAAAAAAAAAAAACAAGCTTTGCAATCTAAATGGCAAGGCTTTTACATTTGAGACATCTTCCGTAATATTATACCTTTACTTTCCTACCGGAAATCCACTTTCACAGTAGACAAACAAAAGATTTTAAATGAAGAGCTGTAACCTTTGGCAGAATCACTGAGGAAATCTTGTGGATATAGCCCTCTCAAACAGCACAATACTGGTAAGTGATGTCTTTGTTCTAAGATATATGCAAGGTAATAACTATAGTCCAGCTGTGAGAAAAGTTAACGAAGGGGAAATGCTGATAAAGCCTAAATTAGACATTCTTCGTATACATCATTCTCCAAGAAATTGCTGTAAAGTCCCTATGGATTTCCATAGCTATTGTATCATAAATGAACTGTACTGCTTTGAAAATTGGCTTTATCTAAGCTGTTGGCTCTGTCTTCAAGGTCTTCTTTTCCAATCATAGAATCATAGAATCATAGAATAGAATCATAGAATGCCTAAGGTTGGAAGGGACCTCTAGAGGTCATCTAGTCCAACCCCCCTGCACACGCAGGGCCACCTAGAGCACGTGGCACAGGGCTGCATCCAAGCGGGTCTTGAAGATCTCCAGAGAAGGAGACTCCACAACCTCTCTGGGCAGCCTGTTCCAGTGCTCTGTCACCCTCACCGTCAAGAAGTTCTTCCTTAAGTTCCCGTGGAACTTTTTATGCTTCAATTCGTGGCCATTTCCTCTGGTTCTGTCAGTGACCACCAGTGAAAAGAGGCCAGCCCCATCTTCCTCATTGCCTCCCTTGAGGCACTTATAGACACAGATCAGGTCCCCTCTCAGCCTTCTCTTCTCCAGGCTGAACAAGCCCAGCTCCCTCAGCCTCTCCTCATAGGGCAGATGTTCCAGGCCCCTGATCATCCTTGTGGCCCTGCGCTGGACTCTCTCCAGCAGCTCCACATCCCTCTTGTACTGGGGGGCCCAGAACTGGACACAGTGCTCCAGATGTGGCCTCACCAGGGCTGAGTAGAGGGGTAAGATCACCTCCCTCGACCTGCTAGCATTTTTGACTGTTTTGGTACGAGAGTTTTTGTTTGGGATTTCTTTTGTTCAGGTTGAATAGCCTTGAGAAGTTGTTCACACTGCCATATGTCAAAGTCTGAAAAATTTATTTAGCAAATTTCCCTGCTTTCCAACTTTAATGACTCAAACCTGTATAATCAGGATTAATATCAGCATTTCACTTCTTTATTTCCCATAGGAATGTGTGCTTTGGACTGCACACCTTTCCTTCCTGTTTTTAGGATTCTCTTTAACTGTCGCAGACTCTTAGGTAGAAATGAGTAAAGTTATATGGTAGCTTTGTCCCTCTTTTTAATGATCTCACAGTAGTTGTCTCTCAAAGTCCAGAGGAAAAGAAATTTAGTGCTCTGCTCTGGATACAGGAAAAGCTAAACAAAAGCAACATGAGAAGCAACAAATAGCAAAAATGTGCAGTCTGACTTAGTTCTGTTTTTCAGACACATTGTGCTATGATACATTTTAAAGAAGAAAGTTAAAAAAGGAACTCGTGCTTTTGATTTCTCTGCACTGAGGGGAAGTATCACTTCTAAGCAAAGATAATGCTGTCCTATGTCTACAGCTAGCTTTGGAATCCAAATGAACTTAGTAAAATCCCAGCAATTCATTATATTCTGTTTCTTAAGGACAGTGAAACAGGTGAAACTATGCTAATCTAGACCAGATAACGATCTTAATTATCTGGAATCTGAATATCTCATGAGCCTGACTACATTATACCTGGTGTCGAGATGGAAAGTGTTATTTTGATTTTTACAAATGCATAAACAACAGCAAACGTAGAAGGCAGATTTATCTATTTTCTCAATATTGTGCATCAGGACTGCAGCACTGCCATAGCAGGGGCTTCTTTGTCCACAGAGACAAATCTGCCCTTCCCACATTATTGTATTCCCCTCATTCAAACACACTTATGGCCTACAGCAGTGAGCAAGGATTTCTGTACCCAGCTTTTGCAGAACCAAGATGCAGTGAATACAGAGACTGGTTGAGGATTACAGTTCACATTGATTTTTTTCTTTTAACAGGCAGCTGCTCATGCGGCTGGAACTCTCTCTTCAGCTTCCATCAAGAAGGAAACTTCTTATTCAGGAGAACTGCTACCTGCAGAAGGCCTGAATGTGACTACTGATGAGAAAGGTTTCTGAGACTTGCCTGTGACCAAATAATGAAGACATCATTTTTTTTTTGTTTAATTTATTGCACTATACAAGAACACATTCATTGAAGGAGAAGCTGAAATCGGGATTGACTCTCTTCTTCAAGCTGTGGAGACCCCATTCAGATCGTATGTGATAGCAAACAGTTCCCAGTTGTCTGCAGGACAACCCTTAGCTGCCTGTGGTGTGAGACCTGCTCCAAAAGCTGGTAATGTGCAAGTGGAGACACTTATTCAGTGTAGTTTTGTGTTCACAAAAAAAGTTGGGGAAATGGTCTTTCCGGTGTAATGAATCAATGTAGCCAGTAACCTTAAAGGAAACTGGATTAAAAAGACGAATTCTGAGAGAAAAAAAAAAAAGAGAAAATGAATGAAAGAGCTAAGGGTTTTACTTTTCCCTTGGGACAAGTAGAACAAGCTGCTTTTTTTTGTTTGTTGTATAGTTACATTAAAATTTGTTACTTACCTGCATGGTGGATCAAAATCACAGTGTTAGATAATCAGCTGTAGATTGCTTGTTTTTTCCTCTACTTTGCTTGTGTTTTCCAACTGTGAGCATAAAAATGAACATTCCAAAAAAGCAGCAAATCTTTGTTCCTTTAAAAAGGTATTTTGAATCTTAACCAAAATTTGCAGCCGAATATGCAAAACATTTATGAAGATTTACCAAGGTTCTCCCAATACGTTGTTTCTAATGAAGTGGAGTTATTGTTCCATTTACAGATGTTTGCTGTGCCAAATAGAAGTCATGGCAATATTCTAGGTAGTAATAAATCCACAGAAAAATATTTAGATGAGACTTGGGACCTTACCATATACTCAGCTATGGGCTTGTTTAGGCTACCATTTTAAAAAGGGATTTTAAAATATTTCACTTCTAAACCCCCTTTATAAGGATTTTTTAAAGGAATATTTTAGATCAGATATTTAAAAATGAAGTAGAAAAACTATAGTATCAACTCAGTTCTAAGTAGTTGGTAATTGTTTCTTAGTGCCACTATCACTGCATGTATCACTTAGAGGTGTGTTGCTTGTGTTCTGTTCTTACTGAAAACTTACCAATGATCTGGGCTGAAGACACCCATTCTTTATTACAGGGTCTATTAGAAAATATTCTTAAGACACAGGTAAGACATTATTGTCTTTAGAATTCTTTGAAATGTCCTGATCAGACATTGCATGCAAAATGAGTTCTACAAAATAAGAGCGAGAAATGAGTAGGCAGTATTAAGAAAAGATTTCTTACCATTTTTAAGCTGAATTAACAGCTCAGGTTGTAGTAGATTTTGAGTTATATAGGCAGAGGTCTTTGATATGGAAGATTAGCTACTCTTTTGAACTGGGGCCTTGAAAACTTTTTTTCCTTAAGTAATTTAACATAAAATATCTGCCCCTTGGAATGTAAGTATATTGACTTTGAGTAAGAGTAGCCAGAATTCATGCACAACTTTTCTTTTTTCCTTCTTCTTCGTAACTTCAAATATGGCAGAAAGTCTAGCCAGATTGGGGATCAATGTTTACTCCAGAGTTTTCATCCTTGTCTAGTCCATTTGACTTAATGAAAGCAGAATTTGCTCACAGCCTAATCCCTAACCCTATGCAGGAGTCCATAAGTTTTAAACATGCTCCTTTTAGAGAAGATGTACAATTCAGTTTTATGTTGAAGATTTTGGTATTGTTCTGGTTGGCCTCAGTCATGGATCTCCACTTCTGGGAGACCAAAACCTAGTTATGACACTCCCTTCTACATTTAGAAGGACAAATGTTTTTGAAATGATTTTTTTAAGGTGACTGTTGCTGATTGTCTTTTACAAATGGTAGGAAGGGTTGTTCTGTTGTGCTGTTTCAGAAGTTACTTGTTGTTGGAAACATTAAAGTCTTAATCAAATGAGGAAACACCTCTGCTATTGCAAGACAAAGTCTCTTAACTCTTTTTTTTCACTTCATCTTTTTGATGCTGACTGAGTGGATTTTTTTTTTTTTTTTATTATTTATTGAAGCAGTTCAGATTTTGCTCAGACCTTCTGCAAACATCTTTAGCTTCAGGTATGAATCTTTTTAAGGAGATCCTGCCTAGAGTAAGGAATATTCTCTCAAGTTCTGCAGCTTCTGATGATCATGCGTTGCTTAACCTCATGCTGAAAGAAGAGGTGATATCCAAGGAGTATCATCAAACCTTGCTCCTTGAAAAGGACAGAGAGGACCTGGCAAGGAAGATATCTCTGTCTTTTGTGGAAAAATGGGACCTGTATATGAATACTTTGATTCCCCTCTGTTGTTTAAAACTGTATAGCAATAAGCCTCAAAACATCACAGATAATCAGCCATCAAGAAGCAAGTACATTCCTGGTAAATCTCTCTCTCTCTTTTTCTCTTTTTTTTTTATTTGTTAACCATTTACATTTTTATTCATGTCATTATGAGATATCATCAAAGCTTAGTGCAAAGTGCATCAATGGGGAAGAGACAAGAGCAGAATGTAGTGCCACAGCAACTAAAACCAGACCCACCTGTGCAGAATAGCTACCAGACAGGCATTTTTGTAGCCAAGCCATAATAAAATTTATTGCTTTCAACCTTCTGAAGAACCAGAAATGCAAAGTAGATTAGGAGACCATGAAACAATGAGTTGATCTTCACTGACATACCAGTTATTGATGGTCTGAGCAGTGTTTGTTCCTGGTACGTCCTGGTAACTCACGCCAGGAAATCTCTGTCTTTTGCAAGCACGGATTGGAGGAACGTTCTCCTCTGTAAGTGCCCAATATCTCTAAGGGCAAATTCTGCAGGGTTTATGAGAAACTGTTGCAGATTTAAGGATGTGAGGTATTTAATGGCTTACAAAGCTGGATTCAGGAGTTGTAAGATTCTTAGTGGGCAGCATGGGAGAAAATGCAAACACCTGATGATCTGAGGTATTGTCACCACTTGACTCCTATGTCTGACCCACCAAAGAATTGGTGTTTCACATGACTGAGAGCAGGATAGCTCTGGGACCGACTAACCCTGTCCCTCCCATGGAAAGGTACAGAATCTCATCTTAAATTATAGCATTCAGAACGATTTCTTCAAAGTTTCTGTAAGAAACTGTAAAACAAGAACAAAAGAATACTTAAGAGAATATTCTATTAGTCCTGTAAAATATATGGAAAGATCTTGGGCTACTAGGTATGGGAGATAGACTTTCTTGTTTAAAATATATATTTTTATATATTTATATGATTGTATACATGCACATATATACATACACACACAGATATATTTATATATTCAGTATCACAAGGCATAGCTGAAAGTACAAGAGAAAATGTTGGGAAAAAATCCCAAACATAGATCATTTAAAAAAAAAAAGAAAAAAGGAAATGCTCAACTGGAAGATTTTAGAGTTATTGTACAAATTAAAATTTATTTTAAAATAAAAAAAAATCATATTTTGAATATAGAATATTGTAGCAGATATTCTGGTATTGCTTATGCTGGGGATATATATAATTTGGTTTCTATCTTTATTTAAATCCCTAAAGTGCTTTAAAAGATTTTCCCTCCTTGTCATTTTTGTAGTGGTAGCACCTCAAATCTGCATACAAAGGTCATGATCCTGCCGTGCCACGTCCGCCACAAGGCTTGTGTCTATCTGAGATAGAACAGAAGCACGTCCAAAGAACTGCTGGTTTTCATCTATCACACATTCAACTATTTTTGCTAAACTCTTGGTTTTATAGTAAAGACATGTGCTTAAAGAAATGGTTTGGGAGATGTTATTTTGTCAGGAAATGACTAAAATCCATATTAGACTTCAACTTCCTTTGAAGCAAGTTATTTTGTAACTGCATTTTCCAACTCAGTGAATTTCAGCCTTGCATCTCATGGTTGCTGTGATCTGAGGAAGCCTTACACAGAGAATTTGGGAGAGATACAGGTTGATATCAGCAGGTTTCACGCTAGCTACTTAATAGTTAATACTTGCTGTTGTTTTTTGTCACAATGCAGGTCTCTGGACAAAGATGCTCTAGCTTTCCCTGCTTGGCAAGTGCTTCTTGCAGGGTGCACTCCTGGCATCAGTTTCATAGCGCTCCCAGTAGTAATTGATAATACTTTCCTTTTTTCTGCAGGAAAATGCTTTCCTTTTTCTGTAGCGTATCTTTGTTTTGAAGTAGCAAAAGCTGAAGCGCAGAAGTTGATGGTCATCTCGGTTGTATCACGACCTCCTGTTTGCCGGGCTGTTTTTCACCCTCTCTAAGAGCATCCTTAATGACTGCCTCACTAGGTGAACCATTCGCCTGATTAGCTACGGCATTTCCTTTCTGCTGTCCCTACATAGCTGTGAGTGCTGTCTCAAAGGCCTTATCTACCTTAGTTTTGCTCTGCAGTAAGCAGCTGGACCCGTTTGTTGCTAGACTTTCACTCGTGAAACGTGGAGATCGCCTCATGGGATTACAGGTTCAGCAGCTAATAAAGTCAGGCTGCAAGGCTGGTAAACTGGTGGGCTTGTGCTCCCCACTGGAATGGAGCTAACAACAACCCACTGAACTTTTGTAAGACTTATTCTTACAATGATTTTAGTGATGTTTCCTGCCCTAATGGGTAGAGCACTAGACTACAGAATTTGTATTTGTGCTTGGAAGTCTTTCAGTAGTTCCTGATCTGACTGCAGTTACGCAGATGTTGCTTTTCTTCTACTGTGCATAGAGGAAACGTGTAAAATAGCAATGCTGTGAGACCCTGGAAGAATTAGCCCTCGCTAAGAGGGGCCAATCCTCTAGATACCGAGCAGAGGCCCTGACTTAACTGACTTATTCCAGGGTCTCTGCAACTGCTCAAAAGGAAAAACTCAGGATGGGTGAGCATTGGAGCTGACGGGAAGCACCCTGAAACTAGAAGCAGCCAAAAGTTCCTACTGCATCAAGCGCCTCGTGATGACCACACAGGAGGAAGGAGCCCAAGAACACAACTGCTTTCCTGGCTGGAGAACCCCAGAGATGGCTCCTGCTCTACCCCCCAGGCTGGACCTCTGTCTCTTGAAATACTGGGATCAGCTCCCAGGAAGGAAACGTGGTTGCTTTGCTTGGAGGTCTTGTGCACAAGCCAGTTATAGCCAACGAGCTCCTCTAAAACCTGCCTTCTGGAGCAGCAGGAGCTGAGTGCCACCGAGTTCGGCATGTCCTGCTTCCCTCCCTGCCCCTCCAGGCAGCGGTGGAACTCTTGCTATAAGCTGTAATACAGGCTATAAGACATATTGCTCATTTGATAATATTTTCTCTTCTATAATTAGTTTCTAATTTGTGTAGGTCTATGCCATGTTGCCAAATGGAAAAAATAAGGGGACAAAATCGCAAAGACACTGAAGCATTTGGGCAGCATCTAGGAACACTCAGTAATATAACTGATGCAGAAAGAGATCTCCTTTGTACACCAAACAGGCACTGGCATGATAAAGGAAGAGCTCGCATTCAGTTTGAAACTCATTAAATGAGCAGATGCAGTATGTTAGGTTTTTGGTACATGCAAACCCTACCCACCAGGTGTAAGTCAGACAAGCTTTACAAGTTCCTGTTTTATCAAACCTCGTGCTTGTCATCTGGGGGCAATGACAAATATACTTGCATAGCTACTGCCCTAATTTGGGATTGGTAAGGTTCCTGAACTTGTGAAAAAAATACTTTCACTTCTGTTAGAGCAAGCAGAGCTGCAAGGTAAGAGTGGCTATGTGCTGCTTGCCTTATTCTTTCTGATGCACCACTTAAACAGATTACTTTGGGAGAGATTTGGACTGAAATAGCCTTTTTTTTTAAGGAGAAGGGGAATTTGGGGGCATACCGAGGACAGTTCTCCCATCCATTTCAGTTTCCAACTAGGTGAACTGATTGGGTCCACCGTAAAGAGAGCAAGTGCAGAACCTCAGTAAGGCAGTGAGAAGTTGCAGCCTCTACCTGCTGGTGGCAATGGCTCAAGGTAAGAGTGCTCCTGCAGGGGTGGCTGGAAGGGAGCTTCCTCTTGGTTTTCCTCCCTGGAATTCCCCTGAACCAGTAGCTTTGCTGCTGCAACTGCCCAGGATTGTTTCCTTCTTTCTGTTTTCAGTTTCTGTAACCACTAAGCAATGGTCACAGCTCTGCTGACCTCCTGCTGCAGAATCCAGAGGGAAAGAGCGGGAACTGTCCAGTCTCTCCAGGTCTGTTTTTCCTTACTTTTTAAACATAGTGTTTTTGTCATGATAAATTCATCCAGTCTTGCATTTTCTGGATATTGCTAAGCACGATGTGTCAGTACCCATGCTGATATTGCTTAACCCTATATTAAGGTGAAGGCTGCGCTTAAGTTGGTAAAGTTTGGGATGATTCGTGGTGTTTGTTTTGTGGGTTGCTGTGTTCCTTGGTAGAAAGTTTGCAGTCATTCCTTCTGCCTTTTAGGAGGAATATAACTTATTTTGCACGTGTTGATTGAAAGTGAAACTGAGGAGCACTGGAAGAAACTGGCCTATTTCCAGGTTTTTTTCTCAGCTCTGACAGGAAATACTCCGATTTTATTTTCTCTTTCAGAAGGGCTGTGGTTCTATCGCAGTCTCTGAATGCAGAGGTAGTTTATAGGCAGGTGCCGCTGTGTTCAGTGGGGCCTCGGATGAGCGGGACGGTTGTGCGGTGAGAGGTGATGCTGGCTGCGAGGAGGTGGGTTCTGCTCTCACTGCTGTTACAACCCTGACATCTACAGGATAACACGGACCTGCCGGAGCTCAGCTCTGAAGTGAGTGCAGCTGCACTTCTTTAATCGCTTGTGCTGCTTATCCTTTCCATTGAAAAGCGGAAGAAAGATCTTTCTGACTGATATTTACATGTTGCTTCTCTAACTTGTTTAAACGTATCTAGAGGGGAATGTGGCAGGATATGGAACAGCTTTTTTGTACATCTTTTCTTTTAAACTATAAAGCTCAAGGAAAACAGCTGCACAGGCAAGAGATTTGGGAGGGAGAAGTCTCTTGAATGAAATCGGATAGTTTAACTGGAACTTGGCATTCAGATGCACTAGCCCTTTTAGAGCTGAAAGAGAAACTGCAGGTTTCAAAGCTAAATATAAATTGGTTACCGTTATTTAGAATTTAAGAATAAGAAGGTCTTCTCAGAAATGAGAAGCTGGTAGGAACCTATGGAGCAGAAGGAGTGTTAGTGTTTGGGGGAGAAGAAAGAGGGTGGCAACTATAGCATGGTGTGGACTTCCTCTGCACTAGCAGCAGCAGAAGAGAGAAGAGTAAATAGAAAGTTGGGGGAAAAAAAAGAACAAAAAAGGCTAGAAAGTCATGACTGGTGGCATGGAAGTGCTTAGTGCCAAGTATCCTGGTGGAAGGGGTTATTAATCCAACTATTCCACTGGACTCTACTTCAAGAAGGGCATTTCCTCAGTAGTCTCTGTGTTTGCAAATTTTGAAACCTCTGTCCTGGTGGTAGTCACATAGTCGCATCCCCTTGTCCTTCTGCAGCCTAAGGACAGGGAGCTGCACAGAGCAGTAATGTTATGTCATTCTGCAGCTAAGAGATGTCATTTGCAAGGCACTACTAGTTGTTTGCTATGAATTATCCGCAGCTTCCTGAAGTGATGTGAGAATGAAATTGCAGGGGCTTTCCTCTGGCCCTGAAACGGCTTCACTCGCTCATTCTCTGCCTTTCCATACTCCCGGGGGAGCCCATTTTATCACCTGCCAGCTCAGATGTCAACACAGCTTGGGGAAGTACCCTAACAAGTTGCCACTGAAACATCTATCTTTTTCTGGAGAAAACCTTGCATTATTGGGTTGTATTAACCTTCCCTATTTACCTGTCATTTGATTTTAGTTTAGTAGCAAACTGTATTATTCAGTGTCTTTGATATATTGACCTCTTAAAATATAAGACATGGTTAAATCAAATTATTGGGGCCACATGATATCCCTAACTATCCCTCTTACTTTAGAGAAAGTTCAACTGTTAACTTGCTTGTGATTTATGTGAACATCTACTGTTTCTGTAACTGGATTCCCTGTCTTGATATCCCAAAGTTCAGTACATTTTTAACTATGTTTCCAGTGTTTTTCATTCGTACGGTTTTGCTCACACAAGCAGCTCACACAGTGCGGGGAATAAGACTCTGTCAACAGTAAATTCAGTAAAAATCAGGCATAAGGCAACAAGGAGAAGTACTGAGTGGTTTGGACCATGTCCCTGCATGGTGCCAGGCAGCGGGCTGCTGGAGAAGAGGGCAACCTTTCTGGGAAAGCAATTGCTGCTGTAAATGTGTTTGGTAGCAATGGGTGTTATTGTGTGTTACAGCACAGCAGAACGTGGTGCTCCGAAGTCTGGACAGGGCACTTCGCTGGTGGCACAGTCCCTTGCTGCAGCAAAACCCAGCTGCTGTTAAGAAAGGTTTAAAATAACAGAAGCTTAACTGAAACTTAGTATTTCCGTAAGGACCTAAGTCTTTCCATTAGACTTGTCTGCTTGTTGGGCTGTCGTTGTCAAGTTTATTGACCCCTGAACTTGAGGAGAGTGATGCATTTATCTGCCTTGTGTTTCCAGTAGGACTTCTCTTACCTCCCGCCTGCAAGCCCAGGACGGTACCGCGTCAGAGAAATGCATCCACCTTACTGATAAAGGCTGCGAAGCTGCAATTCCGAACAGCCAGACTGTCTGGATTGTTATGTTAATGCAGCAAAGGAAGTGGCAGACCAAAACACTGCAGCAAATTGAAAGTTTAATCCAGTATCTTGATATTTCTCATTCTTGGTTCTCATGAAAGTCGCTCAACTTCTGCTTTCCCTTTATAGCAGAGCAGGCAATAATCTCCAATTTCTGTAATGCTGGTAACGCGACGAGGCTGTGCAACACGAATAGGAGAATTACCTGAACACGGGCTGTCTGTGCCCGCTGGGCTTTGCTGCCTGCACCAGCTCCTCGATGTGGCCCTGGGCTCTGCCGCGCTCTGCTGCGGGAGGCAGAGGGAGGATCTGTGCCGAGCTGGCAGCGGCCCTGCACATGGGGCTCTAGGAGGAACGAGGCCTGTTGAGGTGGGGCAGCAGTGGCATCCTGCTATAGACAGAGCATTCGGGAGGCAGGTTGTAGCTTTGCTTCACTGCAAAACACAGTTTTGGCAAGCTGAAACTTTTCATGGTTGTGAAGCACCCCAGTGCTACATCCGTATTGAAGGTTGGTGGATGCTAGAAAGCCAGTATTTGGTTTATTCCTGATGTGGGATAGCAGGCAGGGTGTTAGGGCTATTCCAGCACCTGCCCAGCCCAAATAGGTTTTGAAATAGTGTGGAGGAAGAGAAGCCTTGGTGCGGGAAGCCGCCCTGCTCCAGGGAGAGGGGCTGCATCCGCTGGGGTAGAGAGGGACCTGCCTGAGCGGCGGCTCATCGGGTGCACGTGGGTATTGGTGGCTCTGGGAAGGAACCATGTGGAAAGGCCGCGTGTTTCAGCACTGTCACCGAGTGGCCTGCCGCCAGAAGCCAAGTCCCAAGGTGATGGCGCCCTTCCGTACACATTCAACCTGGTGTTTTGGGGAAGAGCTGTCTAGAAGAAGTGTTCTACCTTTCACTGTTTTCTTTGTGCTGAGGGCAAGTCTCCTAATGCTCTCCAAGGCTCAGGAGTTTGAGATGTGCCATCCCAAGCCAAAGATGCTTCTCCAGAGATTTGTCATGGCCAAACAGTGTGGGCTACTTCTTGCATCCACTTCACTGCGGTCTTCTCATTCCCCAGTGTCTTTTTGCATCTGTGCTTGTGCTTTTTGTAACCTGATGAATTTACAGGAATTGCAATTTCTTCCATGTTTGCCAGATACATTTGGCCTGTTTGATCAGTGTAGTATCCCCTTTCCCTTGTGACTCGAGTGAAAACTAGATTCTTGCAATTGCTGACTTTAGACAAGCCTCATCACAAGCTGCATCTGACTCCGTAAGTTTAAGTAACTGGGTAATATAAATCAACTCAAGGCTTGTTAAACAATACCACTTTCATAGACTCAGGATTTCAGTGCCTTGTAGTCAACAGAAAGCTGCACAAGCCTGACCTGTGGAAGTACTGGTTTACAAAAGCTTGTGATTTTTACCATTCTTCAGAAACAACCTGCTCTGTTGCCCTGTTCATTGTTTTGTGATGTGATTTCAGACAGCAAGAGACAAGTCATGGACTCAGCATTTGTGAATGAGAATGGCTATCTTGATCTGCTGCACAGCGACGTCGACCCGCAGCATCTCTATATGCTCTTTGAGCCTACGCCATCTGGAAATGAAGAAAGTGACTTCTCAGCAGGTTAGTAATAATCTAAAAACTGTAGGTCACTGCCTCCTCTGGATGAAGTTGCCATCTAGTGTCTGTGTATTGTGGTCCCTAGACTCAGTGGATACTTGGAGTAATAATGCAGTCTATCTAGATATCTGCATCTATCTAGATATAAAACAGTGCCTGGTTCCAGTGGACATCATCTGCTTAAAACTGAGCGCATGTTTACAGCTTTCTACTAGGCAGGTGTAATGAAACATGTTGTACATATTGCTGTTCATTTGTGTGGTGATGGGAAGCGTCTTTGTTTCACATGTCATTCCTGTAAGGAGGCTTTGCAAAGGTTCCCACCCTAGGCTGGCCAAGCATGACTTTCAGCACTTTCATAGTTTCAAGACAAAAGCTTTGCAAAACAAGAATTGGTGAGGAAGCCAAGCAACTGTAAGCAAACAGGCTGGCCCTTGTTTCCTTCTGAGCTCCCAAGGCTCCAACACAGTGGACCTGATGCTGTTTTACAGCTTTTGTGGGCGTGGACGAACGATTTCATAATTCTGTGACGGAAGAGAAAGCAGAAGGGCAGCGTGGAAAAGTGATATTTTACGTATCAATCCTGACAACTGAGTGAGGAGTTTGGCCCTAGCTCTTTATCTTGCTGCTCCTGTGGCTGTGTAAAAGTGTGGGGGTTAATTTTACCTCCGTCGTAGGTAAGAGTTAGTGACCTGGAGCCTTTCCTGGGGAGAGGCCAGACCATGGCAGCAGGCAGCAGAGTCAGAGAACAGGCAGTGCTCAAGAAAGCCTCAGAGCTTAGCAAAAGGTGACTTGGATTTCTGGATAACTATAATTTACCCTCAATTCAGTTCAGTTCCTAGCTAGCCAATGTCCGATGTAGAGCAAAAGCTATACACTGAAGTGATAATTCTGCCTTTTCAGGATGTCCTGCTGTTTTTCTTTTTCTTTTTTTTTCCTTAGCTATGGTATTCATTGAGCCAATTTTCACTCCTTAATTCTAGATCCTGAAAATGATACTAGCAACTATGATCAGTTCAATAACATGGATTTCCTTTGTACAATGGAAAATGATGAAAATGGGGATGAGTTGTATCTCTGTTCCAACCCAAGAGAAGCTTATGCTAGAATAGGTATGAAAGCTCTTTTGATTTGGGGATTTTGTTTTGTTTTTTTTTGAGGTATTGGCATCTTAACATGATCATTACTTTTCTGCTCACTTCTTACAAACTCTGTGGTCACTCTAAAGCGATGGTGTCTGCTAAGGGTGGGGAGGTCACCCATCAGTCTTAGCTCTAACCATGCTACCCAACCTGTGCATCTCACTGTGGGGAAACGGATAAACAACGTTTTGTGGTTGTCAGGGAGAAAAATCTCTCTATTAATGTCACTTTCTGCTTAACACTTCCTGTCTTAACTTCTCCTTTCTAGTTCTTTATTTCCTGAACAACAATTATAGGTTTTACAAGAAAAAAAAAATTTTTTAACTTCTCAATTTCCCCAAGATTACAGAATTCTGTTAATGAGAATAAACTTGGAATAGTTTCTACTGTGCAATTCATTATGCAGTTATTATATGTTCCTATATTTGTTCTTTATAGCTGGATTAATAGAATATGTGCTCAAAGATCATCAGGAGAAGCAGCAGGAAGACACTTTTGGTAAGACTTACATGGCAAAAATGTTGTGTCCTTGACAGTGATCTGGCTAACATCTTCTCTGTCCTTCCTTGCCACAATTTGAAAGCTAATAATGTTTCTGTAAATCTGGTAGCTCTTTTTTCCGCTTGGGAACTTGGTTCAGGCAAATTCTGAGGATTTTCTGTAGATTTTGCAGGCTCAGAGGTGGTAGTTGTGTTTCTGACCAGGTTGCTGTTCACCTCACCCCACGAGGTATGCACAGCTGTCCAGTGCAGTATATGCACTATACATCAGACGTTTTCTGAGTGTGTAATGCAGTTGATGTGCATATGTCCATTAAGCCTGGCCCATCTGGAGGATTTAGCATGCATTAAACATAATTCATCCAGGATTATTTCAATCCCCAATGCAGAGAACTGCCTGAGGAAGCAAGTCAGATTTTACTACATGCCCTGACCAATGCTGCAAGGGTGTAATAGTCAAATAATTAATTATTTCTTCATTGCAGTGCTTTCCCAGAGATAATTGCTTTATACTTTCTTTATATTTCATGCATGAAAAATGTATCTTGGACTTGACCGAGGTTCAGTCCTTAACGAAGATAATTAATTCTGGTTACGAGTTTACATGCCTTTTTATGCTTTTCAGTGCTCCTGGGTATATTTAGAGTCTGGGAGTTTTGCACCTAATGCAAAATTATAGATTGTTTTCTGGTTTTCATCTTTCATTTGAAGTATGTTTCATCATTGCTGCCTGCAAGTGTCTCTCACTTTTGCTTGTCCCTGTAACTTTGCTAGGAGAATAATGGTTGCCATTTGGGAATATTTAATGCTTTTTAGCAGGGAACCTTAACTGGGATGAACCTCAACTGGCTATTGAAAACACTGAGAAATTTACTGACGTGAAGATTCAGAAAAGTCGCAAACGAAGTAAGTAAGGCTGTGGCATTTGGATTCTAAATGTGCACTAAGTTCTTCATTTGTTTTTTAAGCAGCCCCAATAGATCTTTCATGTAGTTCTTCATGATATAAGCAGATGTGCCTCCTCTGACTCCAGAAGAGTCCTGCACATCTGAATCAGTGGCGACTTTGCTCATCCTTTGTGGGCTGGAAGGGGCTACAACTTTCCCCAGGCATATCCTCTACTGTTTTCAGTCTGCTGTTGTGTTATATGATGCTATAAGCATATTATATTTCTTCATTTTTTTGTCATCCTTATGACAATGTTAACTTTGTTCTCAGCGTATCTCTAACTTAGCAAGTATTAGCTAGATGATTAACAGCAGGAACAGCAAAAACTTTTGATTACTGTCACAAAAATCTGCAGCCTGCCGAAAGTTCACAGTCATAGTAAAATAATATGAAGCTATTCACATTCATTTTTAATAAACACGAATTCTCCAGATCTGAAATAGCTGGCTTGAAACACTCCCTTCTACATTAAAAAGTGAAAACTTTCCACAGTGGAAAGTTAAACCTACCAAACTGGGCTCAATTTGCATCACTTATGATCGTCTTTCTTTCCATCAGCTGCCTTAGGCTCTGCAGAGAGTTGCTCTGATGTTTCAGAACCCAAATACAAGAAAATTGGTGAGTTATTTCATGGATAGGAAATGATCACTGAATGTTGATTGTCTTGTGCTCCAGCATCTCTTCCTCTGCTAACTCTTGTAGCCTTGTCCTCTACGGAAAGTCTGCTCTCACAGATTTGATAAATAGTGTAATGCTGAATTTTCATGTATAAATGCTTGAGGAGAGTAAAAATCACTGCAGAATCACATTCTTCCTATCATGCACCTCAGTCTAGTGATCATGCAGCATCTGTGGCCTCTTATCATTACCTGCATGTTGGGACTGAGCACATAGCAGAAGAAATTGTCATCGCTGCAGAAATTCAGGGCTACGGCTGATTGAGTTGCAAGCACTGCATCATCAAAAAACTTTCTGGTGTGAGTCTCTTCACAGGTGCTTCCTACTTGTTGTATAAGCCCTGTGATGTGCAGTTGTGCGTGAAAGATGTCAAAGAATGGTAAAGTTCACTCCGACTGAAGTATTTATACACTCTTCATCTTCTGAATCTGTGCTCTGGGCATTTTCTTTGTCTTATGTTGATAGACATTATTTAGTCTGTCAACAACTCGTGGTCATGAAGAGCTGGATAATCATTTGTATTTTTATGTGTTGAACCTTTCAGGATGTTTGTTTAATGGCTTTTGCGGTTATTAAATAACTCCATGAATTGTGGTTCACAAACTTTCCAGATTTGCCCAGAAGCTGCAGGAGAGCCTTAGTAGGCTGCTCTCAGAAGCCAGGAGGCTTTAAAAACAGGTGAATAACTATTCTACACTCCATTCTGTTTG
Source organism: Crypturellus undulatus (assembly GCA_013389825.1). Classification (NCBI taxonomy): domain Eukaryota; kingdom Metazoa; phylum Chordata; class Aves; order Tinamiformes; family Tinamidae; genus Crypturellus; species Crypturellus undulatus. The sequence continues at coordinate 37,145 of VWPW01001919.1, forward strand.
ATTCCAGAGTATCTGCCCATCAGCACGCAAGGGAGCCAAGAGCATACAGAGTGTGCAGCTCCTCCTCAGCAGATAATTAATTTCGTTATTGAAAACGGCACATCAAATGTTATAATATATCCAGGTATGAACTATGATCTTTTATTTACATAAATGGGCAGAAGGTATTGGAAAATCAGTGCTGCCAAAAAAGTATTAAGTTCCCTGTGCAGTCATTGGTAACTGCCCATGAAAACTGTTGTGTACTTGTTTCATTTCCAGTGTCGACTTCTTGCACTGAAACATTGATCCCCTCAAGTTTTCCAGTTAGTTTATGTGGTAAGTCTAAAATGACTTCTTGTACATGCAGTTCTTGGGGTGGGAGAAGGATATTGCTGGTTCTTGAAGGCTTTACTCATTCTGACATTCTTCAGGAAAATAAAAAATAAGGCATTTCCTTCCATTGATCACTGTCTGCTGAGACTAGTCCAAAATACGAGGCAGATGAGACTGCAGAATGGCTGGTTCTAGGAGATGCTAGCAATCAATCCACTGTGTTTCTTTTTAAAGCCATTTTCTCAAGTTTTATCTGGTTAAAACAGTTACAGAAAATATGCCAGTGTGTTTAAGTATCATGTGAATGAGAAGCTGGTGCAGAGCTGTAAGCAGCCTGTGCTTGGAGGTATATGGCAGTCTGAGAGGCCCCAAACCCCAAATGACCTCCTTTCTACGTAACTTGAAAAATAAAGTAACTTTAAACAATACAGATACACACCTAATATGCAGAAGGCTTGTAAAGAAATCGGAGTGCTGGTCAGACTGTAACATCCCAGCCCTGGTAGTGGACGTTCCTGGGGCCCTCTTCTTCCCAAGAGCTGTTTGAGTGCAGCGGATGGCGAGTTGCTGGCACTGGGTATCCTGGGGATTACCCCTGTTTGCCCTTTGGTACAAGTGTATCATTGCCCTCTAGTGGCTAATGCCACCCGAAGTAGCGTTTTTCTGAAGTGAAGACTAACAGGCAAATAATACTCCTAGGTTTGGAAAAATATTTTTAAATGGTATATTGTGCAGAGCTAGGGACATGAATCTGTGATTTTCTCCATCTCTGCTGAGTGAGATTATCACCAGACTAATGGTGCTCTTGTGTTTATAACATCTCTATCAATTTAAATTCTGTGCTGGACACGCAAAACCTTTCCTACCAAAAGCTTTCTCAAAAGTGGTACTTTCTCACTAATAATCTGTCTGTAGAAACTACATGTTCTCTGGAAAAAAATCTCATTTCTTTGTGTAAGACAGACTTTGCTCATCTGACTGAGTGCAAAGGTCTGCAGTAGCTGGAGAAAAAAAAAAGGGTGGGGAGCAAAAAGAAAATTGGACAATAACAGTATTTTGTAATGAAGAGTAATGGATAAATTCTATTACCAGCATGGCCAAGATTTTAGATGTCACTTATTTGTGACTCTGACTTAACACCTCGTTACAAAGTGCAGAATAAGAAAAAGAAGCTCTCACTTTTGGTGACATAAAAAGGTCTGTCATGTGAACATGAATTTAGGCAACAGACCGACATTGGACAAGCACAGTGGATGTCACTCTTATGATATGTTTTCTGTTTCCCACGGACATTGGAACAGCTGTCATACTGATGACAGCAGTTGGTGTCACCTAACATGTACTTTTATTTGTGAACTTTTTTTCATCTTTCTCTTGTAAAATAGGCAAAAATTTCTTCCTGTAACCTGCACATAATTTGTATTGGAGTGAACTTAAATATTTGTATTAGACACACTGTTAAAATCAGTATAGCTGAGTCAATGACATCTTCCTCAAGTATATTGTCTTTTTTTTCTCCAGACTTAGAAGTTTTCGAAGAAGTGCAAGATCCTATAGGTTCTTCTGAAGAACCATTCAAGAGACCGAGTGAGTTTAGATCTCTTAAACTTAAAAGTGTGGCTATTCGTGGTTAATTTTGCTGTGTTTATTCTATATATAGAAAGCTGCTTGTTGTAGAAAACGTAACATGACAGTTTGTGAAGTGCCCTGAGCACAGTTCCTGTTTTTAAGATATCCAACTTGCCCACCTGTAGACATTACTCTGTTATCTACCTGAGGAGTGCAACATACTCCTCAGGTATGTATTTATATAGGATACGCATAAATAGTATAAATATTTATACTATTTATATACTATACTATATATTTATACTATTTATATCAAATNCTCCTCAGGGAGGTATTTAGATGGGATAGGTATTTATATTTATACTATTTATATACTATACTATATATTTATACTATTTATATCAAATACATAGCTACCTGGAAAGTGATTCAGGGCTTGTGTAAAGGTGTCTATTGTGCCTGCACTATTAATTAAGTATCTTGAGCTGGAGGGGATGAGTCCAGACCTACGTGCTTACTGGGGAGTGATGTATTTTGGCCATAGTACAATTATGAATAGCCAGAAGCAATGCTGAAAACTTCATTATGTTTGTGCTTTTTGTTTCTCTAGGACCAGTGGAAGATTTTCGTCTGTCTCTTATGGATTATTTCCGAGACGTGTGCAAGTTTGTGGCCATGGAGCGTGAAGTAACTCTTGACCATCTGTTTATTGATGGGACTCTTGTTCAAAGCCAAAATGAAACCAAGAGTGGGAAAAATAGTGTAAAAGTAATGGAAAAGGAACTAGTGGCTTGTAATCTGCAAGGGAAGGAAAAGGCAGCCCTTGAAAGAAGTCAAATATTTCAAGTCCCGGGAAGCAAAGAACTGGAGACTAAAGTGATTGTGATGCTAGGGAAAGCAGGAATGGGAAAAAGCATCCTTGTTCAGAAGATCTGCCAGGACTGGTCCAATGGAGAGTTGTCTCTGTTTGAGTTTGTCTTTTGCTTTGAGTGCAAACAAATAAGCATGCCTGGGAAGCGATACAGCTTGAAGGATCTGCTGCTTGAGTCTTTTGTAAAACCTCAGGAAGGAAGCAATGAGATCTTGGAATATATACTACAGAATCCTGCTAAAGTCCTTCTGGTTTTTGATGGCTTTGAAGGGCTGCATTGTAATGAGAATTCCCCTCGTGGCTCAGACAGCAAGCCTGACAGAGAGGTGTACAGTGTCAGGGAGCTACTTTCAGGTCTTATCCAAAAAAAGATACTGAATGGATGTACTTTACTACTAACAGCAAGACCTAAAGACAAGGTGAGCCACTATGTGTCCAAAGTGGATAAGACTGTTGAAATAGTAGGATTCTCCCCTCAGCAGAGAGAATTATACATAACCAAATATTTTGAGGGATTACCCTTCTGTGGTAAGGCACTCAAATTGATCAAAGATTCTCAGTACCTTTTCAGCCATTGTTACAACCCTCTGATGTGTAGGTTGGTTTGTTTTCTCTGTGAGACAGCACTTGAAATGGGAGAGAAAGACCTTCCTTCAACTCTTACTGCACTCCTCCTGAAATTTGTTCAGCATAAGCTATCACCTGTGCAAAGAGATGTAACACTCATGCAAAATCAAGAGAATCTTGCTACGCTGGCCCGTATAGCCTGGTACCTTGGAGAGAAGAACCAAAGTGCCATGAAAAGTCATCTTTTTCCTTCTAAGGAAGCTAAAGAGTTTGCCCTGAAGTATGGATTCGTCCTGCCATTTGCATTCCCCAAGCATTCAGATACTGCAGAAGAAGAATTCGGTAGCACGTTCTCTGATTTTGCCATTCAGAATTTCTTGGGTGCACTTCACCTTATGGTAGCAGAAGAAGTCCAGGATAAAAACCTAACCAAGTACCTGTCTTTTCCATCCAAGAAGAAAAAGCCTCATAACTGGTTAGAGTTAGTGCCTCGATTTCTAGCTGGATTGCTGTTCCTCCAGGATGACCCTGACTTCTGCTGCCTTTTGAACAAGGATATAAAACAGCCAGTCAAAAAGCAGAAAACACTCCTGAAATATATTAGAAGGCTGCAGATAGATAACCTCTGCCCAGAGAGGTTACTAGAGCTTTTCCATTGTATTTATGAAACAGAAAACAACTATCTCTTGCAGCATGTGGCCCTAAGACTCAACCCAGAGCTGTCTTTTCTGGGAGTTGTTCTTACACCACCTGATGTCCATGTGTTGTACTCTATTTTAGAAAGGTCAAGAAAAGAGTTTTCCTTGGATTTGCAAAACAGCAGAATTGACATGCAAGGGCTAAAAGACTTGGTTGGCCTAAAGAATGTGACATCATTCAGGTTAGTCCTTCTTTGCAGATAGTGGCATCAGTCACAGTGTGTAGAAGATGTTTTTCATGCAATAGCAGAGTCCTATCTGTTGATTTTGCATGTTTTGTCACTTCGCAGGGCCTCTCTCAGAGATACAATCAGACTCTGGAAGTCTTTAGAACAGGCAAAAGAGTATGAACTGCTGAGAATGTCAACAGAGAAATTTATTCTTGATCCCTTTAAGGCAAAGACCATGAACGATATCAGTGACCTTTCGGACCTCGTTGAGATGCAGAAGATCATCAGCTGGTAGGCTCACTTATGATCAAAAGTCCTCATAATATATTTTTAGTGATGTAGTGGTTAGTTACCGCAAGCTTTTGTGTCATCTCACATGTTCTGCTACTCTGAGGTATAGTGGTTATCCTGGCAGGGAGGAGGGGTGATGGACACATGCAGAATGTTTCTCAAAACTGCCAGTAAAGAAGTCAATTTTTTTCCCTCATGTTTCTTTTTCATCTCAGGGTATGTTAACTTGTAATTGCTTTCAGTTACATACCTTGTGCTGAATTTTTTTTTTCTCTTATGGGCTATAAATACAAGCTTTGTTTTTCATAACCATAAATGACCCACATCAGTCCTTTGGCTCAGATGGTAAAGGCTTGTGTTATATAGTCCACGAGCCATGTGTTTCCTTCTTGCTGATGATGTAGCTAAGAGATTGATTACAATTCAAAACATGCATGTAGAAAGTATGGTATATTTTTCTTGAAATCGGAATGATGACATCCATTTTTAGACAGATTATTTTGATTCAGATACACACCAGTTCATACCAATAATCAATCCAGTGAAGGAAAGCTGGAGCAGAAATTGTTCTAAAGTTTCCTAGTTTCATAGAAATTACTATGTATTAGTAATTTAGCAGCGGTTTATTTATTTTAAAAGTCTACTAACCCATGTTTTATAAAGCACTGTTCTGGTTTCAAAATTAATTCTCAAAATTTCATTCTATTGTGATTTATTTAGTGTGCAAGATGTATCTGATTGGAACAGCTATGAAATTCCTGCCATCAAAAACCTCAAGAAACTAGAATTTGCGTAAGTGTTATGCCTCTCTGTTGATATGTTACATTTAAGACTGGTAATAGTCAAGTATATTGGCTACAACCATTAACCTCATTTAAAGGTAGTCTGTTGAAATCTAGTTAAAGGTGAGACAAGAAGTAAAACCCATTTATTTATGTTTTGGCAATCTCAACTGGATTATTAATTTATCGTCTGAACTTGAAAATGTCATTTCCAGTTCCCACGATGATACAGAGCCATGTTGCTATCAGAGTTGTTTGATTTTACTGAAATTTAGCTCATTGTCACTAGAGGCAGATTTTGTCCCACAAGTTCTAAAACATTATGATCATGATCCAACAACTTCTGAAATAATCTTTCCCCAGCCATGCTTCACTTCCCTGTCTGAGAACATGAAAAGAACAGAAGTACAGGAATGTTAAAACAAATGAGAGTAAGTCATGAGAGCAAGAAGAAGCAAAGATGTGGTAAATGCGTGTACCACTTCTCAGTGCAGACAGTTCTGTCCCCTTGACCATAGCCCTGGAGGGTTTAAGGCAGAAGGCGGCACCCGCCAGTCTGCTGGGAGAGGAGGGGTACTCGGGCAGGTAACCTGGGGGCTGCAGGGCAAGACAACAAGATTTGTAACTTCTGATGTTTCTGAACAGGAAACAACTGCTTTATATGTCTCTTTTTTTTTCTAGGCTGGGTCAGGTGTGTGGCCTTCAGGGAGTCCAAAAACTTGTGGGAATTCTAGCGGCATTTCCATCACTGCAGCATTTAGAGTAAGTAGATCCAAAAGTTAACCATGGTAATGTTGATCTCAGCAGCCCTTGATGATAGGGGAGTTCGTGCACCTGAGAAATGTTCTATTTGCAACAGGATTTTTTGTTTAGGTGAACAAACCAGAAAAAAAAAGAACAATTAGTAGAACAACAGATGGTCTGTGAGATTAGAAGACATCTAGGATCTAATTGAGACTGCTTAAAACTCTTTCCATCGGAGTGCCTGAATGAAAAAACCCTTCACTTCTGCTACTGTTTTGTGAAGGAACAATTTAAGTAGCATTTGAAGCATGTCCTGGATTTTGTCTGCTTTGTTCCTGTGTACACATGAAATCTTATTTCAGTAGAGCTGAAACACAGATATTTTACAATAATTTTAGTAACTGTCAGTGTATAGTGAGGTAAGGCAGTAAGTGCTACCTACTGCTGGCATATCAAAGGAAACAGGTCAAGCCTTCAGCTAGCGAAAAATTTCTAGGCTGAAAGTTCAGATTGCAGAGTGCTGCTTCTTGGAGAAGCTGGAATTTGTGATCTGTTTCTTGCTGATTGAGGCCACTTTGGGGAGGAAGCTTCTCAAGATATAAAGAGCGGTCTCCAAGGTGAAAGAAACAAAAATTCGTATTGAAAGTAAACTATTTTCTTCTCTGTTGTTATGTAGCCTTGAAGCTCTGGGTGAGAATGGCATAGGAGATGAAGGAGCAAGGAGTCTATCTGAAGTATTTCCAAGGCTGACATCTCTGGAAACATTAAAGTAAGTCGTATGGGTAACAGTTTTAGAAAATCATGAAAAGAAATAGCTTAATCCTAGAGCCTAAGGAATTGTGCTTTAGCAGTTAGGGGCACAACAAACCCATGGGCCTGGTACACTACTTAGTCTATGGGCATATTCAGCCTCTACATTCATGAGAGAAATGGGCTAATCCTAGAGCGTTAGGAACTGCATATTAGCAATTCCTCATTTCCCTTCAAGGGAGCAGTTCATCCTTCTTCCTGCATTTGACCTGAACAGACTGTGTGAGTTTCTTAAAATATTTGATATACACCTTGTTCTTTTTAAGTACTTCAGGCCCTCTTTCAGGGAGAGCTGCCTCACAACTTCAAGCAATGAAGGCAAAAAGGCCATGAGAGCAAACCCTTGGAAAGCGAAGAACAAAGTGCAGAGCGTGGAAGGAAGGGAATGAAGCAGCAATGGAGGGTGCAGGAGAGCTCAAGTGTCTCCTTCTGATAGTGCTGAAGGAGCAGAAGAGGGACAGACAGCCCGCCCCAGGCACAGCCTAGACATCCCTGCACAGTAGCAGCAGTGAGCTGAGTTTGCCAGAACTTTTAAGTAGCAATAAATAGTCTTCTGTTGTCCCTCTGTCCCCTCCTTCCGTCCCTAGCAGCTTGCTACCCTACATGAGCATCCATTTTTGCAGTCCTGTGCAGTCAGTATTCCAGAATGTGACTGCTTGTGTCTGACGTAGCACACAACCACAGAACACTTCAGGCTTGTGCCAGTTTAGATATTGGGGTCTATTAAAAAAAAAAAAAAAAAAAAACGCACAGAGGAAATCTCTCTCTTTTTTTTTAATTCCTTCCTCTGGCAGGTACAAATTACAACTCCGAATTTTTCAGAAATGCTCAAAATTTGGCAAGAGGATAATATTCTTTTCAAGTTTCTTGACATTCAGCCTACTCTTGAATTCTAGACTGAGGAAAAGTCTTAAGTTAATGGTAGCTCCAAGATGGCTTTAGCATGCAGTACTGAAGCATCATATGTGCTGTTCAGGACAATACCTAAAATGAATTTCCCCCACATTATAATGACATAGAATAAATGTGCTCAACTAACAAAACCATCTTACTTGCTACAGCTTGTCACAGAATAAGATAACAGATGCGGGTGCAGAGAAACTAGCCAAAGCTCTTCCTCACTTGTCTTCCCTGAAGACCCTTAGGTAAGTAGCTGTATCCTGTTCAGTTATTTGTACAACGGACCTAGCTGCTCCTGTTAACAATTACTGAATGTGGAGTAAAGGTGCACACACTTTGCAACGGGCAGGCACTGGACTGTGTTCCTGCCCGAAGTCCAGGGACAAGGCATGTCCCTTAAGGCAGGCTGGGTGCTCGTTCCCTTGTGCACTCCGGGCATTTCCACGCATCTGTCATTAGGGAGGGTTTATCTCCTCCCTACCACGTCTACTCCTACTATGTCTACTATGCCATGTCTACCCAGTGCAGACACACAGAAGCACATCTGGGGATTATTACAAGTACTGTGTGGACTTTTAAATCCTATTCAGAATAACTAGTGATCAATAGTGCCCTGAACAAATGTTGACACAAGGCCATGAGCTGCAGGAGATCTTCTGCTTGCCAAGTCCAGGGCCATGGGTGGTGTGTGCTGCCTGCTTCAGGACCAGCGGGCCATCCCACTCCATTGAAATCCCTGAGAGAAATCTAAGAAAGTGTAGAATGCAATTATGGAATAATTTGCTCACGTGGAAATGCCATAGTGAATGCCCTTCCCTAAATGTTGGTGCTTTATCTTCCTGTGTATTTTGGATTTGATATAATGCAGATAAGGATGTTCTTGTTCATTAAAAATCTAGACATATTTTCGCTATAACTGTGTAAGCTGAAGAAGGGAAGTGATTCTGTGCTTTGTTTGATACAGAGAATATGAAACTTGTGTTGTAAAGATTAACTCCAAATAGTTAAGCATAAATTGGAAGTTAAGTGTACCAACTCTATCTGAAATTCCTTGATCTGATATGTAACTAGCTTACATTTTCCATTACACAATTGTACTGGTTTTATTTCTTGCAGCTTGTACAACAATAGTATTTGTGATTCTGGAGCAGAAAATCTTGCAAAAATTCTTCCTTCAATGGCATCTTTAAGAGTGTTAGAGTAAGTATGGAACCTTGTGAGATGAGAAAGGAGAGCAAAGTTACTTACAAACTGAAACATCAGATCTGCATTAAGGAAAAGCAGAGAAGCAGAATTTGAGGAAGAAAAGTTCCAATTTGTGATTATGTTTGGTTTAGGAGAGGCTGACAGTTTAGATGTAAAGATTGTGGAAAGATTAAGAGACGGTGCCTGATGCGTGTTTGCCTGGAAATGCTGTTTGTGCCTGCACTGGATGCAGACAGTGCCGCTGCTCTGGACTGCGGCAGCTTTGGAGAAAGCTGTTGTGACCCTGAGGGGTGCTGGGGCCTTGCCTTGTTGCTGCCTCTCCGTCCTGGGAAGCCTTGTGTCATTCCCAGCTTCACGTGCAGAGAAAATCTGCTTACGCTGCAGCCCAGATGGAGTCAGAGGCTAGAGAGGTTTCATAAGCAGTTCCCTACAGAGCCTGCGGGGCCGCTGGAGCTTTGGGTTTTTGGAAGCAAGAATCTTTTCTGATTTATATTTTCTTTCTTCCACTCTCCCTAATTAAGCCTCTGTGGTATTCCTGATACTGAATGAAATGTTTGATGGTACTGCTAGGTGAGGTGATCTGAAATAATAAATATGTTTTTTGTTTTGCTTTTTCCTCAGTGTGCAGTATAACAAAATAACTGATGTTGGAGCCCAGCAGCTGACTGACAGCCTACGAAAATGTCCTTGTATTAAGAATTTGCTGTGAGTCCCTTGGTATTTTGCTTGTTTTATCTTAGGTCTGTAAATTAGGTTAGAATTCGTACTACAGTTGTATCTGCATCTGTCAGGCTTATAAGAGGCACAAAAAGGAAATCACCAAAATGCAAAAGTAGTCACAGAAATATCACAAATGTCTTTTCTATGTACTTTATATGTACAAAAATGTACTTTTATAGAACAATATTCAAAAGGTTTGAACAGCTTTTACAAAAAAAACCTATGAAACAAGTTAAGCTTAAAATCCTTCTCCTTTTGGAATCTGCTCTTACAGGATGTGGAATCCTACTATTCCCTATGGAGTTCTTGAACATCTTCATCAGCTGGATTCTAGAATCCGTGTGTAGGTCCAGTTGATCCAAAAAGGTAATTTAAACCCTGCCTCCCTGAGACATTAAAATGTGTTTTGATGGCATCTGTTGATATATTAACAGTTCTGTAGATCCATGATGGGGGGAAAAAAAAGGCTAGAAGATAAATTGCGCTCCAGTTTTCAGGAGCCATCTTAATCTTGCTGTCCTTAGTCCTGCTTTTGCTTTTTTACTCCTCTGTGCTTACCTTCATGCTATCTTATGCTTAGAGGTCACTGTCTCCAGAGGCCTCCATACAGGGACCGGGAGCAGCACCGGGCTAAGGCTTTGCAATAGTCCTACAGAAAATTAGGAAACTGCTGGCAGCTGTGCAGGATATTCTGTTTGCTCTCTGGTGAATTTGATTGCGTTCATCAATTCAGATGCAGACATAGTGCTTCAAGCTCCTTTTCAGTTAGAGGGCAATAGGCTTCTTCCAAAGAAGGTTTCAGGGAGGATCTCCAGACTGCAGGGACATGTGATGCCTGGAAAACGGCACCGGATCACAGGAGTGTGAATGCCTTTAAAATCCAGGAGCTCCTTTGAGAATCCTAACCCATGCAACAGGCAGATTGTTGCTATTTCAGGTTAGAAAGAATGGTGCATGATGGTGAGCTCCTGCAGTGGGTTCTGAATTGTTTTTCTTCCTCTTCGTTGTTTCTTCCTTCTGAATGCACTTGGAAGATCTTTTGCCACAAGTGCCATCTTCTGCCTCATGTCAGAGATCTTCCTTGGTCGTGTGCCCCATTAGAAGTAACGCATGTTGTGTCCTGGAGCTCCAATTCCAGACACATTTTCCCTCCTCCTCTGCTAAACCTGGCTTATGTCACCGGAGCTGAAAGCAGCATTTGCTTTTACCTAGAGAAACAGATTTCAGTAGGAATATGAGCCCATTGCAATGGCAATGTCATGCCCGAAGCAAAGTCTCCATCCAGGACCTCCCTTCCTTTTCTCTGTCCATTATGGATCATGCATCAAACCCTACTTAATGAGTTCAGGATGGCAGACTCAGCAGGTCCCCCTGCTCTGTGCAGGGCAGGAGCAGGCGCTGCCAGGGCTCTGCATGCTGTGGGCAGCCTCCTCGTTTGTGTTGTGCCAAACTGAATGCCTCTGTGTTCTTGCCGTGTTTAATAGATGAGCTCCGTGGCCTCGGGGATTAAGTTTGGTGCTGATTTTTTACTAAGTCCTTTCCCTTTTTCCTTTGTTAATACAAGTCCTCAAGAGCTGCTAGTCCCTCCCCATGACAGTCCAGTTTGTGCAGTTTGCCTACGTGCAGCTGCATCTATTTCCTTGATTTTCCTTGCTCTGTCTCAAGGGTCCTAGAAATAATTGTGCCGGGACCAAAGAACAATTTGCTGATTCGTTGCCTTTAGCACGGAGGATTTGTGGCAGCAGCAAGTCTGTACCGTGTCTCCCAAAACTCCAGCGTTCAGCACCTATCCGGCACTGTCATCTCTTCCCAAATCACATCATATACATATATGTGTGTGTATTCATATGTGTATATAAGCATATATGATTTTAGTGATGTTAATGAGCATGAAGCTATTGGGCCTACTTCTAATACTCTGATTTTCATCACTTCACAGATAACAAAGGAGAGCAGAAGGTCCCCTCTGTATCTCCCTATCTTCTTTGCTGCTTTATGAATCGGGAAAGTAAGTGCTGGTTTTTATGACAGTGGCAAAATGGAAAGTCTTCTTTGAGCTCCTGGGTGATTCTTGAAGCGGGTGAAGGGCAGACTTCAAACTTGTCAACAGTCTGTTAACGGCTCTTCAGAGACTCTGCTGTGTTCCCATTGAAGTGATGATTTGGCATCAAGCTGCCAAGCTGAAAAGCTCATCTGGACATTGTGACCAGCATTACATGTGCACAGGGTCACCCTGTGTTGGTAGCATAAAACTGCTGCTTTGATTCACCAAGGTGTAAGATAGCTGCTGAACCTGCCCCATCTGAAGTAGTAATAGATAAAACCTGCATGTTTGTGGTGCCAGTGGTAAATGCATTTGCACTTGTTTTGATGATTTTGGACTACAAAAGCTCAATTTTCACGGAGATATCTGGCCTGATTTGAAGCATTAGGGACAGGAGCATGATAAGAGTGATCAATCTAGAACACAGCCCGATACAGCAGGATTATCCCTGAGAATCCAGGAGTGGCTCTTCATATTTATCCCCAGTGCTGTCTTAGGGGACAGAAGGACATTTTCTTTCAAAAAAGTCTCTTGTTATTGGTTCCTTCAAAAAGGATGGTGGGAAAAAGCGCTAAAGAGAAGAAATGAATTAAAAATTAAAATGGAAAACTACTGATTTTTCTGAAGATACCACAGAAATCTAAATACTATAAATACACTGCACAATAATCCTTCAAGGGGCAGTTGTCAAAACTTTTCAGTTTGTCTAAAATGAAATCTTTGAAAGTATTTTTTTAAGGAGTGAAAAAAATGCACTTATATTTATATACGGGTGTAAGTTATTAGGAAATAAATAAGATTCTGGTTTGTAAGATACACCTCACCTAAAATATTTGTGCATAAAACTTTGAAGAGCTGAAAACTCTAAGTCTGACTTCTGAAACACATTTGTGTTCTCATTCATGTACCTGGACTGGGATTCAGTGGGATTTATGTCACCACTTGCAGGTGATAACATAAATGCACAGGGATCTATTTTATACTTGAAAGTGAGATCACTACGAGCTGCCTTTTACAGCGCCAGGAAGCATTAAGTGAGGAAGGACAAGGGCAGCATCGCGGGGCTGCTCTGCCGGCCTCGGGGTCCGATGGGCCAGGCCTAGCGCTGCTCGCCCGGAGAGCAAAGCAAGGGAGCCGGGAACCGGCCCCGGCGGCAGAGGGGAAGAGCACAGGGAGCAAGGCGGGAAACAGTAGGCTACGATTTTAACTAAAAAAAGGCCCTTTTATGCACTCTCTGCCTGGCTCTTCTACACCTAGCCAGAGCAATGTCGCTTACAGAAATAACCTGCGATTGCTTCTCACTGTGGCTCTACTTGAGAATGTGCTAAATATGAGGCAGGATTCGTCTGGTCTGCATAAAATGGTGTTGGGCAAACTACTGTAGAAGGAAATGAGTGTCCGCACATGTCATGTACAGAGAGCAAATTGCAATGCAGTTTGGGGAATTTTGATATGTCTTTCAAAATGTATTAAAATATTCCTTTTTACAGTAACGTGCAGTACTTGATTTTTTTTTTTCTGTTTGAAACACTCTGAAAGCACCGCTGCCTTCAACGTTAAAGGCATGTGAAGGGCTTCCATGTTCTAGGTTAAAGCGCTGTGTGAGTGGGAGCACCACTAGTCAGTTCCGTGGTTTGGAAAGGGAGAAAATGCCTCCTTTCCGGGCAGCAAGGCCTTGCAGTGCCAGCTGCGGAGCTGGAAGGTATAAAAGTGCTGCCAGCTTCAGGGGAAATGTTGCTTGTTATCATTCCAACCGCATGTTTTCAGACTAACCCAGATTCAGTGTCTGGCTATTTTTGAACATCTTGTGTGTAGAAGACTGAATCAACTCCCTTCCCCCAAAAACTCAGTTATGACCAAACCTGTGTTCTAAAACCACCTGTCTTTTAGAATTAAAAAGTACTGAATGTCTTCTTAGAAGATGGATAAAATGCTGTGGTCTGTGTTATGGTGATAATGAGGTATTTTTACATTAAGTATTTTCCATATTTGTAAAATGTATGAAGCTGAGCTCTTCTGAGCTAGCAGAACTATAGACAGACCAAAGTTCAGAGTCACCTGAGTGATCTGTTTGTTTGGGTTTTGTATTGCTTGATCTGTGCATGTGGCATGGACAAAACACTGAACCCACTTCAGGAAATAATCACGAAACAGCAGATGCTGTAACTGTGGTGGTAGTTTGAGCCCTGTTCATACACATGACCCTGAAGAATTGGTGTAAGCTGGCCCTGTGAACAGTAACTTTAATTATACGGGAGTAAAATTCAGTATTTCCTGTGTTAATATTAAATGGGCATGTGAATATGAGCTAAACAACTCCCTAAAACTGTTTTCATATGTGCTAAAATGGGAACTCAGCTCCCTAAATCTGTTCCTCGGTGTTCAAGCACTGTGTCCCAAGTGACTTCGCTCCCTGGATCCCAGGCCCGCAGCAGCACGGTGTTTGTCAGGTTGTTACGGCCCTCGGCCTCATGGGACACAACAAGGTGGGAATTGCTGACAGCTGGGAACAGCCGGGGCCACCTCCTGCAGCAGCAGCTGAACTTGGGCTGGGGAGCAACGTGGGGAGGACTGGGCGCAAAATTCTACTGCACTAGGAGTGCGGAAGCACCCCCAAAGCAACAGCACAGAGCAGGGAAAACAGGTAGGAGGCCCCGCTAAGCACGGTCCCTTGTTACAAGGGGGATGCAGAGTGCCACCCCCTTGTACTGCCCGTCAAGAAGAGGCTGAAGACTCGTGGCACCATCTGGAGCGGAACCTGTGAGCTGGGAGCAGGTGGTAGAGACACAGATGGCAGCAGACCTGAGGTATGGACAGAAGGCAGGAGAAATGTGTTCAATTCTGTTTCACCTGAAACATTCTTGATACTGCAGGAACTGCACAATTAGGAAATTTGGCCTTTTCTAAAAAACATAATGAAAATAAGACAATATAAGTACAATACCTGCCCTCAGTGCCTTTTTTTTCCCCTTTTTCTCACAGCGGGAGATTGCTAGTTTTTCAGTCCAGGTCTGATTTTTAAAGTACTTATTTATGGAGAAGGATTTCCTCTAGGCTGCCTTCCCAACAGTCTGTGTGGAACTATTTCCAGGTACTTGAGGAAAGAACTTTCTTGGCAAGCCTATTTAAATTATTTTCTGTTCAGATGGAAAAGGAATAACCCCAACAAACATCTGTTTAGTTTTTCATGGAAAAGGCCAGTCTTTATTGTAGTGCTTTCATATCTGTACATAGGAAGACAAGCTTGAACAATCTGTAAAGTGTCTTGTGTTAGGTAATGAATCCACCTGACTTATAAAATTTACTCTCTGCTTTATTTCAAAACTCGCAATATAAATAAAGTGTCTAGCTAGCACAGTTTTAGCCATAATTCTGCCCTGAACAGAACCTTCCCTGCAGCCACATCTCGATATATTCCCCTGAGAGCTCTGGTTTTGAACTTCTGGCTGGTAGTTTCCGTGTGTGACGGTAACACTCGGTGAAGCGGTATGCAGCGTGTCCATGGGGGCGATACGGGGTTTAGTCCAAGGTTTATCACACCGGAGCCAGGTCTGGACTCCTGCAGTAAGAGAACAGCCCTGAAGGGCCCCTGGAAGCCCAGTGGTTTGCGTGGATCCCTGCAGTCAGTGCACCCTGGGCACGAGGCTCACGGGGGCCAGTCGCAGCTGACACGGCTGATGCCAGCTCTTCCCGCTGTCCCTTGGCCCCCTGCTCGGCTGCGCTTCAGAACATACCTCCTTTCCCTGATTCGATCCAGCAGCCAGGCCGTAATCCAGTTCATGTGCTTAATGAACCTGTTTAAAAGAAAACACAAATGTAAGAATGCAGAGTGACCCTTTAGACCTGCATCCACCAGAGATATATTTACATATGTTTGATATAGCACAATGCAATCTTTTTTTCCAAAAAAAAAAAAGCTATAAGCTATTTTATGTTATATGTTATCCTTAAATCTATTTTTTTAACTTAAAACTGACTTTTGATATGGTATTTTCTCTTAAGTAGATGACACTCATTAGATCATTAGCATTTTTAATGAGTTCATTAGGTGCTCTATCCATCTGACATAGCCTCTGACTTCGGTCATTTTTCTTGTCTTTAGAGACACTTCATTCAAAACATTTGGATCCACCAGTAAATAGCTGTGGAACTAAGTGATATTCTTGAGTTTGGTGACAAAAACAAATTGCTGTTAAAATGCTTTATCCCAGTTTACCTCGTTTGCCTTCGTTTGGCCAAAGTATCTGACAGTTATTAGAGGGTGATCCTACAATATATGAGGAGTCAAGTATGATTGATTGTCCCATTTGCTATACGAGCATGAACAGGTTGAGGAATCCTGTGTCACTAACAGCTATGTAACAGGAAGCCATAAAGCAACCAGATTGTCACAAAACTGGGGACAGGTCCCTGTATGGATTGAAAAGCTGATTAAAAGATTGGATGCAAAGGACAGGGCTTGACAGGAGAAAAATCAGTAACAGGGTCTCCCAGGGCCCAGCTTTACTCAGAAGCATCATCAGTGACTCGGAGAAGAGGGTAAACAAAGAAACCTCCAAGTTTGCAGGAAATAAGCTCACTGACGTGTCCAAACGCTGCACCGATGGCCAGAGCCTCTGGAGGGACCTCATACGCTGCGAGAGCGGTGGGGAGCTTCAACTTGGCTGGCGACAGATAATGCAGTTACAACCTACACCTGCCTACACGATGCTGAACTTGCAACTGGCAGCTCAGGAACCGTTTTGGCATCATCGTTAGCAGGAGCCTGAGGCCAAGAGGAGGCACTGGGGTGTGCAGTGGCACCCAAAGAAGCCAACAAAACCTTGGTCAACTCCACAAGCAGACAGAGAACACCTTGGTGCCTGCCTCCAGCGTGGGCCCAATGTTTGGCTCTGCTCTCTGCATTTCAAGGACGCAGAAGAGCAAAGACACAGAGAACAACTCCACGGGTTTATCAAATTATTTTCCAAGCTGAACTACGAACTCGGCTATACAGTGGGTAGGTCAGCAAGTGTTCAGTATTCTACATTATGATCAAACCCTTGGCTGGTTTAGACCGAGTAACAAAATGTATTGGGCCTCCAGGCAAAGCAAAAAGCTGCCGACCGAAGGTTTAAAACCCTGCTACAGGGCTGCTGGTCCAAGACGATCATTTGCAGTGACAGATATTAAATGGTGTGCGAGTGATACAATTTCCCAGAATATTCACTCTGCCCGTTCTATTCAGCTGCCCTTCAAATTTCATTTGAACCTAATTTTCAATGGTAGGGAAAAAAATTACTCTTTTGTTATTTCATGATTAGTAGTTGTCACCTGAACTACAGTGTCGCTGTTTTTTCCAAGGGAAACAAATATAAATTAAAATTGATTCACTTCTTAATTCCTCTGATGGCTTAAAGCTGATAATTGTCTCTTGTCATCTGCTAACAAAGCAAGCTGATTTACAGTAAATTTCATTTTTGTGATGAAGAACAACAAAAACAAGGAAATTCTTCATGATTTAGTCTTCAGAATCATTTGTGGGCTGTGGCTTTTACCCAATGAAATACTCAGGCCTTAAACATTTCTGTGTTATATTAGATGTCTCTTAATTTCCATGACTCATTTTAATCCATGTTATTAACAGAAGCTTTTGGAACATTGTTTTTAAATCTGCCTCCTGGAAATATATAACAATGTATTTGGTAGAAAATCTCTAGGATTGTGCATGGCTGCAGTTAATGGGTTTGGATGGTCGGTTCATCGGTTAACTGAGACGTCTCCCTTCCAGCTAGGACGGAATTCCTGTTAACAGCAGCCAGAGCAGAACAGTCTCTTACAACAGATCTACCAGGGGAGTTTGACCACGTAACTGTTCTTAGTTTTCATGACACCTAAGCATTCAAAACACAGTTCTAAAAAAATCATAGCTATTGCTCTTAATCCTGCTGTTACTATAACTGATATAAAATAGACAGTTATTCTGTATCATAGAGTCAATCTGTTTCCCATTTTGTTGAGAAAGATTTCTGCAAATGAAAGAAAAACATTTAGAAATGGGAAGGTAAAATGAGTAACTGATCACTTGCATAGATTGTTTTTAAGGTTCCAAGTCAAGAGGAAGAAATCAGGAGGTGGATGCTGATATGTTGTGTATATATCTTGACAATGCTAGTAATAACAGTGGTCTCATCTGCTCCTTTTTGTGGCATCTCTGTTTCAGAGTGAGCAAAAGGAGGCCCGGGTGAGTTAGACTCTGTGCACACACCGGTGGCAGCCGAGGGCTGGAATCCAGCACATTATTTCCACCCCCATCCTGCTTCTCATGCAGCCCCCACGTCGACCTGGCACTATCTGGTGAGCAGCGAGCGGAGCTTTCACTGCTTCGGGCTTCAGATGCTGGCGCAAAGCTCAAGTGCTGAGTCACAGGCTCTTCAGTGCTGGCTTCTGCTCACCAAGGACATTCATCACAATTCACCTTGATGCAAGAAAAAATAATGCCTGTGCTGTAGCTGCTATTCATTTTTCACTGCTGATTCCTTTTTTTTCTGATTAGATTACTTCATGATGAGTCACATCTAATTTTAAGACTATTCAAGGAGAACAATCACATAATCTCATTGCAAGGGACACATGCTAAAAAAACAGATGACATTAGCAAGCTCAGTTCTGCTCAGTTTACACAGACAAAATGCTGCATTTGAATAGGATGGGAAGCTTCTTCAAGCTGCTTAGCTCTCTAGCCTCAACCTCTGCTGCCAAATTCATTATGACTATTATACTCAGAAACTTGGCCATAATTTTGCTTCTACTGAGTTTCTTTACTCAAGTCAGGTTTCTGGTGCAAGAGAGAACTCTTCTGATGCCCAGGCTCCTTCTTTTACATCTAAATAAACCCACTCCAGGGCTTTCCTCCTGTGGTTTCTCAGTTCAAGCCACTCAGCTTCCAGGCAGAGGGCATCGCTTGCTGGTGCAAAGACACTGCAGGATTTGCGCTAGGGCTGATGATAGCATTTTGGTTGTTTTCCGTAATCCCTGGTGAGTCACACCAAGAACACTCCTCTTGGTGCACATGAGAAATATCTATATATTCTTCAGCTCCACTGGTAAAGCTGAGACCTGCTCTTCCTGCAGGGTCTTGGGAAAGGTCAGTACTTCTGGTCTGAGCAGGCAGAGCAGCTGCAGCCTTCCTCAGTTAAGTCTTCCTCACAGAACTCAGGTCGCTTTAGACACCCATGGGTTTAATCTCCCCTTTCCGTACCTCATTTCTGCTCCCAAAACAGAACCCACTGAAGGGTTCTTTTGCCTCCTTTTCCACAGGCATTCCTAGGGACCTGATAAACATGAATGCCACGGAACAGTAACCAGACAATTCACAGAAATTCCTTTTCATAGAGACATGCTGCATCTTTGCCGAGTAATTGAGTAACTGCATAATTTGTGGCCTGGTTATTGAATAAATAAATATACTGGCACATATAAATAGTTGGAACATATACATAGATAAACAGCACAGTAATGATATCTTTTTGCTTTCTAATAATTTGTCCAATTTTAAGGATTTGTGATTTGATTCTCAGTGGAAACAACAGCCTAAAATAACTTTTGGATGAAAAGTTCAGGGCTGCTCTTGGGCAGAGCTCCATTGCCTGCAGGGGCAGTTTGGACTTCGGAGCTCTATGAAGGCCTGAGCTTTTCCATTTCCACATTTGTGCATTTTGACTTCTAAATATGGAGATGAAAATAGAGGTCGTACAGTGAAAATATCAAATAATTTGCAAAGCTTCCTATCCTGTTGAAATGAAGTTTTAAGAAGCCCATTTATGCACTAAACAGGATTGAGCTGTGCTCCTGTGCTCTGCTAAGCTATGTATTTATGTAATAGGAAAAATCCACTGGAGGAAGATACTACGACTGCTTTTCTCCTTGGGTCTTCCTGAAAATTAGATGCAATCCATCATGACAAATTCTAGTCAGCAAAAAAGTGAGGAGATAAAGATTTTTAAAATCCCTGTAATAATGTTGGACTAGTAATACTTAGAGTTTGAGGAGAGGTATTTTGGGGCAGGAGGAGAGGGATAGGGCTTTTTGCACACCATAGATTTTTTTAAAATTTTCATAAATTATTATGAATTCATTTCCCAGAAGACAGGCAAGAGGGATTTGAAGCCTGGCAAAGGCTTTGGTTTCTCCTAGATCTGAGCGCCTATGCTGTTTGGTGAAATTAAAACGGATAGAAGCAGAAGACAGTCACAGAACTGGCCAACAACGGGGCGTTCCGTTCTGTTTCAGACCTTCTGCGCTAGCACAAGTGCTAGCAGTGGAAATAGAGGTTTTTGCGATACACCACTGAGCGCTGCTACGAGCACTTATATGTACTGACTATCTGCAGTGGTAGCAGCTCTGGTCCCCCTGCCCCTACGTCTCACGTTCCCACGTACTCTGGCACACATAGAGTGCAAACACACGCAGTAGTATCAACATCACTCCAGCAACACTAGTTTCCGTATGTACCTTCTAAACTACTGAGCAAAATCTGCTCCCATACGGGGCCTGAAGAGCAATTTCTAGGGATGTCATTTTAACCTGTATGGAGAACACAACAGGAAAGGCAGCTTTTTTCTTAAATTATTAACTTACTGACTTATTAAAATAGCTTGATATAAATGGTACTTATCTAGAATGTCCATAAAAGATATATTTGCAACTTTAGAAGATGAATATGCAAAGTTCCCTGCTTCTGTATTTTTAAATAGAAAATACAACGCCGCCCAGAATTTGTTTCCAAATGTACAGCCAGTATGTGCTCCTCCTGGCAGATTTGTTAGCGTGCTTCACTCAAACTGTGAACGTTTCGACTAACATAACATTTGGCACAGAGAGCCCTGGCTGGAAATGGAGACTTTCTTCCCAGGCGCATCTCAATACTCTAAAATACTAAATCCCTGCAACATTTCAAGACTTTTAAGGTGGCTGAGGACTGCAGCAAACCCTCATGCTGCGATTAATATGAATATGAAAAGAATGGTGAGGGGTGACGTTTAGCCAAGGCGCAGGTTGTGAAGGGTGTTTAAGGTGTCTTTAAGGCTTGCGTATGCTTTGGGGGTAACGATTATTCCCTTTTCTCACGTAGGGGCTGCGCCAGGACCCGTCCGGGTCGCGATGAGCAAGGCTGGTGCCCGGCGGGGGCGGCCCGACCCGTGCGCAGCGCGCCGCGGTACCGGCTGGCCCCGTGCGGTACCGGGTGATCCCGCGGTACCGGGGTGACCCCGCGTCCCGGCCGCGGGCGGCCCGAGCGCCATCTGGACTTACGTGTGGCGCCGGTGTCGGCGGCGGCGGCCCCGGGCCGTGCGGAGCGGCGGCCGGGCCCTCCGTTATTCCAGGTAGCCGTCGAGCGCCTCGAGCTCGCTGTCCGTGTCGTAGAGCACGGAGCCCGGCTCGGAGAGCGCGCCCAGCTCCAGCAGCGCCTGCTCCACGTCCTCGGGCAGGAAGACGATGCCCACGTTGAGGACGATGTACTCCATGAGGAAGGCGTAGTAGAGGATGAGCAGGTTGACGAAGAAGAGGCCCACGTAGAACATATAGGGCAGCACGAGCAGCGCGGGCAGCGGCCACGACTCGAGCGCGTCGAGGCGCGCGCCCACGGCGCCGGGCATGCGGCCGGCAGAGCGGGGCGCAGTGCGGAGCCGC
>VWPW01001919.1:59509-176566 GCA_013389825.1 Crypturellus undulatus
CCGCTGCGCTGCGCTGGGCTCGGCGGCGGCGCTGGCCGCTTCCTGCTCGGCGCTGCCCGCGGCCATGGCGCCCTAGAGCCGCGGCCCCGCGCTGCGCCGCCACCATGTTCGGCCGCTCCCGCAGCTGGGTGGGCGGCGGGCACGGCAAGGCCTCCCGCAGCATCCACTCCTTGGATCACCTCAAGTGAGCGCGGGCCCGGCGGCCGCGAGGGGAGCGGGGCGCCGGGGGGCGGCCGGGACCGGCTGTGGGTAACGCGGTGTCGCCTCTTCCGCCGCCTCCTCCGTGAGGCGCGGCGCTCGCGGCCCCGGTTACGTCCAGGACGGGCGCAGCTTCGTGGCGCAGTGTCTCGCTCGGGGCTGTGATACGCGGCTTTTATTTCTCCCTGTGTCACAGGCTGGCCCCGGGCAGTGGAGCCTCCTAGGTGTTAAATGCGGGGAATGCCGTGTTCCTGCCGAGACCTCCTGCCCTGGGAGCCCGAGCTGCCAACAGTGCGGGGCTTTCAGAAAGGAAAAATACCCTAATATCAGCAGTGATTGCCAACAGTGGGTTCGGCAGGCCCGGTGGGGCAGGAAAGACAAGCTCTGGACCTCAGGGACTGTAGTGTTCATCTGCGACGTCTGATATCCCTGTGTTACTGCTCCCTGCAGAAGGGTCAGAACAGCTTCCAGCCCTGCCACTGGGCCGGTGGAGGGGAAAGCAGAGATAAAAAGGGGTTCTGATTATTGCAAGGGAATCAGCGAGGTCTGTGCTAAGAGCTTCTCTTAGTACGCAGTTACTCTGGTACAGGACCTGGTCGTAATTTTCTCCTGAGGAATGATAGTTTAAAAGAGGCTTTTTTTTTTTTTTTTTTCGGTCTGTGTGTGTCTTTGTGAAGTGAAAGATGCCACCCTGTTTTAGGGAATCTAAGGAACTGAAAACTGTCATGACATTATCCCCGGTGGACTGAGAAGTACTGTGTACATCCATACCGTTCATATTCTTTGCCTGAAATGTTTTCTCCCATTTAGTGACTCCATTTATTTATTTTTCCCTCATCTTCCATAGATGCAGTGGTATTCAGGCTACAAAGAGTGACTTTAAAACATTTGGAGTTGAATGGGCAGCTTCTACCTAGATTTTGAGCAAGACATTGAAAATAGAGGATTGAAAATAGAGGTTCTATACAGATCTGTATCCAGGTCTGGATTTGAGTGGTGCGAGTGACTGGGCAGAGAGTTGTCAGAGAGTTCCTTCTGGTTGAGCTATTTTTTTTTTTTCGTTGGAAAACCAGGTATGATCCTGGTCTGCTAATTGAATTTGCAGTTTTTATGCCTTTAACTGACTTCTCTTAATGTTCCCTCACTGTTGTGGATGGCCATGATAATATTCTTGAATTCCCAGACTCAACTTCTTAAATGCCTCTATTGTCAGAAGCTTGTCTGAAAGCAGCTTGGAGGAGCTATGTCTACTGTCCTAAAATTAGTTTTGTTTTAAACTTAAAAAAAACTATACAGATCTGTTGGGTTTTGTTTAGATTAGGTGAATATTAGTAATGAATAAATCCTAATGTAAGCATGTCATTTGTTCATTCACTGTTCCCATGGGCACAACGCATTTTCAGTTTTTTAAGTTCTATTAAAATATGCTTTTTGTTTTAGCAGTTAATATATTTTTAACAGTTATGCCTTGGGTACTTTTTAAAGTAATAGTTGTGATTTTTCTCTTGGTAAGAAGCTGAAGAAGCCAGAATATTTATCACTGTTAAATATTCTTGATGTATTATTGTTTTGTGGTGTTCTTCCTTCTACCTTCCCTATCTTCCTGCAAAATTTTGTATAGAGAATGTCTTTTGAAACTTCTTGAGTTTTTGAATAGGCTCTAACAGAAATGAGTAGGATGCACTTGTATAAGATCTGGATATTTCAAGTGCTTTTTCAAGACAATTTATGTGTTATACTCCTTATCTCTGAACTGAAGAAATATTCAAAACCAACAAGAATAAATTTTGGTGTGTGGTTCTTTACCAGAGAAATCAAGTGCATTAAATACAAAACAGTGTAACTGGTAAAGCAGCAGTTCTTAATATTAACATAGAAATGTTGTATTTAACATAAAAGATGCAATTGTTCTGAGCTACTTAGCACTGGCGGGCATTTAGATAGAATTTGTTTTTGATATTACACTTGAAGATAGACAAATTCAAGTCCATAGAGAGCAAAGATGATCATGCATGATGAAATTTGAAGAAATGGAATATAAGTTTAGAAAAACGAAGCTCAGAAGGACACTTCTGGCCTGTTGGAACCTTTTAGGCAAGAAAAAATGTGTTCGTACGTTCTCTCTTGGCCATGGAACATAGAATAAATATCCTGTTTGATTTGCAGCAGGAAAGCAGGAAAGTCTTGAAGTGTTATAGCTCATGCTTGAATTATTTTGGAGATGAAGTATATAATTATCTCTGAGAATACTAGCTTTGTTGTGTGTGTGTCATGTGTTTTAACTGAAATCTAAAATGGCATTGTTGGAAAGGACACATAATACCTTTGCTCTGTTTAAACAGTTTTTATTCCTACTGTTTGTGTAGGTAGACCGTCTTCCTCTGTTGTGTTCTTTACCTGCTTTCAATTCTAAAAATGAAAGCATAATTGCTATTTGAGGCAACAACCTTTACTTGCAATGCAAACCTGAAGTTACTGCTTCCTTATTAGTTGTGTTTTCTTCTTGTTTGTATGGGTTTTTCAGGTATGATTCTGCCTGTGTTTGTGTGCAAACCAGGTGATCTTGTCTAGATCAGTTTGTTACTGTTCTGTCTGACTGCTGTGGTAGTCACTGCACTCTGTTTCTGCAGTTCCTCACCTTAGGAGTTGAGACCACTGGATAAAATACACCCCTTGTACCACCCCTCTTATCCCCCTCAAAAACAAACAAACAAACCTGTTGCCACCTGAGGCAAAAAGATACTCCCTCGGCAGGTATGTAGGTAGATATAGTTGAGAGGACACTTCTGTTTTCCTCCCTTCCTGCTCTGCAATCTGTAAATTAAGCTTGCTTAACTTCACAATGGAATGGATAAAGAGAATTTATGTACTTCATTCCACTAATTTACTATTAATATCTTAAACTCAACTGTTTCTCAAGATACCCGATTCTATTCTTTTCTGTTCATAGTTTTTCTGTTAATGTGAAAGATTAAGCAACTTTTTCTAGAATTTGAGCTTAGTAGCTTTGTTTCTAAGTACAAATAACATTTTGTTTTCTGCTTTTCCAGCCTGTTTGCAAACTGTTTTATCAGGGCTGTTGTTGCCTTTAAACATGTTTCTCATTGTTGTCCCAATACTTGTATTTTAATTAAAACCTTTTATGCATTCAGGATGCATTCCATTATAGTTGCATGCTAAACATGCCTCCTGACCTGGTCACATGCCGTGCCGGTAATTAAGCATGGCTGGAGATTCTTGTTTCACACGTAATTAATTTCCTGAAGCGCTGTCCATGCTTGTGTTGAGTTGCCTCTGTGCAAACCTTAATTATGTAGTTTTAGGCAGCATGAAGTAGCAAGCGTATTATGGTTAAGTTCAATGTTTTCTTATTTCTGAGTGCTTCATTTCCTAAACTGTTGTCTGTTTTAATGTGTTTTTAAGGGGTAGAAAAAATATTTCCGCGACTTTTGTGTTCATAAATAGCTGTAATACATTACTGTGGTACGTATGGTTTCTTACCAGAAAATATTCAGAATTTTCCATCTTGTTAAGCTGTTGGCAAAATCTCCTGCTGATAGTGATACCAGGAACTTCAGTACTTCCTATGTGGAGGTCTTTTGTATGTTTGTTTATTTAAATTTCAAGCTTTCAATAGAGATAAGAGTCTGTTCTTTATAAGGAATTAGTATTTTGGAGCACTAGCTTTTATCATTTGTAATAATCATGTAAAGATTCTATATATTTTTAAGAAATTGTGTAAATATAAAAACACCCATTTTGTGCAGTATTTTATATTATCGTGATACAGGATGTCATATGACCTGTAAGAGAAACAAGTTCATGCATGCTTTCTCTGCCATCCAAAGGGACCTGGACAGACTGAATAACTGGACAGGAGAAATCTTAAGAAATTCAACAAAGACAAGTGCAAAGTTCTGCACTTAGGGAGGAATAACCCCAGACACCAGTACAGGCTGGGGACCGACCTGCTGGAGAGCAGCTCTGCAGAGAAGGACCTGGGCGTCATGGTGGACGACAGGTTGACCATGAGGCAGCAGTTGCCCTCGTGGCCAAGAAGGCCAATGGGGTCCTGGGGTGCATTAAGAGGAGCGTCTGCAGCAGGTGGAGGGAGGGGATCCTGCCCCTCTGCTCAGCCCTGGTGAGACCACATCTGGAGAACTGTGTCCAGTTCTGGGCCCCACAGTACAAGAGGGATGTGGAGCTGCTGGAGAGAGTCCAGCGCAGGGCCACGAGGATGATCAGGGGCCTGGAACATCTGCCCTATGAGGAGAGGCTGAGGGAGCTGGGCTTGTTCAGCCTGGAGAAGAGAAAGCTGAGAGGGGATCTAATTAGTGTCTATAAGTACCTCAGGGGAGGCAGTGAGGAGGATGGGGCCGTCTCTTTTCACTGGTGGACACTGACAGAACTAGAGAAAATGGCCACAAACTGAAGCATCAAAAGTTCCCCAGGAACTTTAGGAAAAACTTTTTGACAGTGAGGGTGACAGAACACTGGAACAGGCTGCCCAAACAGGTTGTGGAGTCTCCTTCTCTGGAGATCTTCAAGACCTGCCTGTATGCAGCCCTGTGCCCCGTGCTCTGGGTGACCCTGCATGTGCAGGAGGGTTGGAGTCCAACCTTAAGCATTCTAGGATTCTATGATTCTCATCCATTTTCAAGTAAAGGGATAAAGAAGGAGCTTAAAAGTAAAGACTGTATTTTTCTCTTGATGCATTGTTATGTTTGAAAGTCAGGGAATTTGTAGGAACATTGATATCAAACAAATAAATTTGGACTTAATAATGGATTTATTGTATGTTCCTTGCTTTGATAGAGATGTCTGTAGAGCTCTGCATTCCTGTGTCTCCTGAGGTGAGGTTATAGGCTTTAATTCTTTCCATTGCTTATACTCACTGGTAGCTGGAGTAAACCTTGTCCCACAGTTTGTGTAACTGATTAATTAGGAATATGTGTAGATTATCACATCTATAAACATATCGCTTCAAATATGTAGGCTAAGATGTTAGGCAGTATAACATAAATTATCCTTTTAAACCTAAACTAACTCTCTTGAAAATTAGTTACCAAGCAGGTAGTTGTAGCATGAACAGTTGAGCTGATTAATCTGTTAACTGATGTGCACACAGAAGCGACTTGATTCATTTTCTTGATAGCAGGTGTAGCACCATAGTTTCAGTGCTTGTTAGAAAGCCTCAGGAGTCTTAATAGGTCTTAGCTGTGACCCTTGACACTGTCACACACAGGAGATTTATTTAGATTTGTGAATCTCGGATTAACTGAGGGGGATTTGCATGTGAGCTTTGTCTTGCTGTTGAGTGACTCTTGCTGTGGACCAGCACGTGACTTGGCAGTTGTGTCTGTAGGAGGTGACTATGAATCATATTTTCCAAAGACCGTTTTCAAGCTGAGCATCTCTAAATCTGGTTTTGGGAAACAGGTTTTGATTTCTGAGGAAAAGCAGTGTGGAGGGAGAGTAGGAGAAAGAGAATTTTCTGCTGATCAGGAAGAGTATTAAAGGCATATTTTTTCTTCCTCCTACCATCTTTTAATTTTCTCTTTCTCCTCTCACTGCTCAGCTAACCTTAATTATGATTTATCCTTTATCACATTGCAGATTTTGGGGGAGGAAAAGGACCATGTGGTGTATATATATATATATATATATTTTCTGTAGATTTAGTGAAGTTGATCATTCAATTTTCAGTGTGTTTGTGCAGTACCTAACACAGTAAGTTCTTATTTAACAATTAAGCACTGTCCTAATTGGCAAATTTATAACATCTGGAATAGCTTCAGTTTCCTGCATAACCTGTGATAATGGTCTGTGTGTTATCACAAATTATGTGAAATTCTGGCAAACTGAGAGGCCAGAAGAGGATCACTAAAACCAGTTGTAAATTTTAAGGAAACTGAAAGTATAGTCAAACTTTTCTTCATTGAGTTAAAGGATGAAAAAGGTTCTGAGGCTAGGTAATATCTTGGTTTGTTTATTCTAAAGTTTAATAAATAGTTGAAACAGCTTTATACGTTTATGCAGTTAAGTGGTGCTCAGAGTCTTTGCCCTGTAAAGTGATTAAGTTTCTCAGGGTAGATTAAGTTGCTGGGAAATAGAGTTTTCTAAAATACTTTTTCAAGTCTCTTTTTGACCCATTTCTGAAACCTACTATGAGCCAGGGAATCCCAAAATTTTGTTTTAGAAATGCACAATTCTTCCTGGAACCATATGGTAGCTTGGGAAAAACCTGTATTTTTATTTTTTGTTTAGTAGCTACTAGAGGTCACAGTGTCTGCGTCTCTGCTTAAAAATGGCATTGTTAGCATTTAAACACCCGTCTTAAACTTTTATGCTAATGGTTTGCTAAAATGTGAACCATAGTGGTTGGACAAACTTCCACAGATTTAAAATATCAGTGATAGATTGCTACGTGGTCAGAATTCAGTAAGCTAAACTTTCATAGTCTTAAAATTGTGTGAAATTTCTCTAAATATCTAGTAACTTATTATTATAATAATTCTACCACTTCTTTACATTCTTGCTTTTTTATTACTTCATAGAAGTAAAAAACAGAAGAAAGGCATTATCTTTTGAGTATTTTCTCATGCTTTATTAGAATCTTTCTTTTGAGGTTTGAGGGAGGGAAATGATTTTTGACATAATATATTCTTTTGAAAATAGAAGAAAAACAGAAAATGTATTTTCTCAACTAAGAAAAATTTTGAGAGTTGCAATGCAAACTTTTCATATTTTTTTAGGTTCCTATCATCTGTTGTATTATAGATGTACGTTTATCTTACTTCACTAGACATTCTTGCAGTCTTCCTCTCTTGAGACAGTAGAGTTGGACTTTGCTACCTTTCAGAATGGTGTTTCTGCGTTTGAATGGTCAGAGACTCAGACAAGAGTGAAACAATCCTTGATAGTCCTTGCTGTTAACAATCAAATTAATTAAGTTCTGACAAATGTCATTGCAGATAGGCTGTTTTCCAGCTTGTTCTGCACATGTATCCCTCTGGACTTGCTCTTTTCCATCTCAGCTCCTTGGTCTAAATTCTCACAAATAAATTTCGCTATATTGCCATGAGAAGTACATGGGCGAAGTTTTATGTAATTTCTCTTCCTGTTATCATATGTATAAACATTCATAATTAGTTTGGGTAGTTATGGTTTTTTCATTTTGCATATATTCTGTTTAGACTTTTCCCTCTGCATCAGCACTAACCAAAGCTCTAGAATTTTAAAATGTTACAATGATTAGAATGTATTTGTATCTAAATGGAGTTTCAGTGTCTGTAGATAAACATGATGTGTGTAAAAGTTATAGGGAAGCTTCTTCATTCCAATTTTTTTTTTCTTTCAGGTATATGTATCATGTTTTGACCAAAAATACAACAGTAACAGATCACAACCGCAATCTGCTGGTGGAGACTATTCGTTCTATTACAGAGATCCTTATATGGGGGGATCAGAATGACAGTTCTGTTTTTGAGTAAGTAGTTTTAATCATTCTTCAAAAACAAAATCCAGACAGAAAATTACTTGGAGTTACATAGTGAGATCTAGTGGCAAAAGGTTAACTTTTCCAAGACTGCTTTTCATGAATGTTGGCAGAAAGGTTATATCCTGTAGCAGAAAGATAAGCGGGATCATAAAATCAGAATCTTTTCTTACAAAGAAACAATCAGTTCCGAAATAAACAGTACATTTTATTAATAGCAAAGTGTTCAAAGTCCAGAGATCTTTCCATATAATGTTTTTGTTTGGGCTTAACATCTTTGATATAAATACAGAATACAGCCTATTTTAAGGTCCAGAGTTACTCAGTACACTCAGTACATCTATTAATATCACATGACTTTCATTTGTTCACTTTAATTTATATAAGATACTCTAAAGCTCTCCCTTCAAAACTGACAGCTTGTGAATGCAAAGCAGGGAAGCTGCCTGCTAAATTTTATCCATTAAAATAAGAGAAAGAAGATTAAATAGCCCTTATGTCTTCATATTCTTTTACTGTGTAATTTGACTATTGCCGGAATTCCCTAGTTCCTTTCTAGGACTTTTAGAAAATGTTCTTCTGTTATACAGATAAAACTTTGCAAAATACTTTCTAAATATGCAGTCTGTGAATCTTACCTAGAGTCATCCTTGATACTGACAAAATAGTGTTCTTGATAAATATAGTAAGTAATTTACTGATAACTCTTTATTGCATTGTAGCTTTTTCTTGGAGAAGAATATGTTTGTGTTCTTCTTGAACATCCTGCGTCAGAAATCTGGTCGTTATGTGTGTGTACAGTTGCTGCAGACCTTGAACATCCTTTTTGAAAACATCAGCCATGAAACATCATTGTGTAAGTGCATATTTTAAATTAGTTAGAATTAAATGATTAAGAGGTGATTTAAATCATTTTCATTTTGTGAACTTTAAGGCAGATGCCCTGCCACAGAAGAACTCTTTTTAAATTTTTAAGTCTCTTTAACGGAACACTTCTGAAAATATAGAATAATTTACTTCAAAGTATCTTCTAATATGAATTTTCAGTCGTACAGAAGTAGATGTTTGATACTGCTGAAACACTTCACGCATTTCTAGCGACTCCTTTAATTCAGCAGTTAGTTGTGGCCTGAAATGTTTGTTTTGCTAATGCCAATTATGCAGTGGAAGTCTGTCATCTAACTCTTATTGGAACTGTTCTGGCATCACTGGTGCTGGCATTCAGTTGAAGTGTGTTAACTTCAAGGTTTTCAGAAACATGGGAAGAAGACAGAAAATTAATGTGCAGTTAAAGGTGTACTCCAGGCCTATCAATAAGAGAAAGTTGTACACAAGCCTTTGAGGATATATGACTTTGAGGAAGAGAGAGAGATGTTTTTATACATATTATTTGTCTGTGCTGTTTTAAGTGTTTGATTTATTGGCCACAAATTGAGAAAAAGCAGGTGGAAGTGTATTTTATTCTCCATTGACTCCTGTTCTCATATTACTGCTAGAAGTTGTCAGCTGAGGAGTTTGGCTAAAAATTGGACCCTTCAGACATCAAGTAGTTTGCTACTAGCTGGTACTTTAACTCAGCTAATTAATGTAAGGATATGTTTTCTTTTGATTAACCTGTGTTATATTTATATTTCTTTTTTCTTTCTTTTTTTTTTTTCCAGACTATCTGCTCTCTAATAACTATGTGAATTCTATTATTGTCCACAAATTTGACTTTTCTGATGAGGAGATCATGGCATATTACATATCATTTTTGAAAACTCTTTCTCTCAAACTCAACAATCATACTGTACACTTCTTTTATAATGAGGTAAGTGAAGAAAGAATTACAGTGCAAGGATGAGAGGAGTTTAAGTCAAAAATGATACCAGGTTGATGTATTCTATTCAGTCTCAACATGACTTCTTTGTTCTAAATTGAATTTTATATGGTAATATCAGCAATTGAGAATTCATTTATGATGCTCTCTAAAGACACATATAAAAAAGGCAGCTCCCTGTATTTATACAGTTACAGTGTGACCTAAATCTAGAAGTTAATATTATTTTGAATGTTTCAGCAGTTCTCAAGTCTGCTTTCCTGAGAATTCAGCCTGTTATGTGTTTACCATGTTTTTGTAGACTTTTTTTTCACCTCTCTTCTACCACTCAATTCTTAAGCAGGCCTTGCAGACTTGGATTAAGGCTCCTATTCAAAGGCCAAAGCTGAGACCTTCTTTTCATCTTTCTGCATACCACTTGTTGCCAAAAGAGGGCATCAGAACTCTGAATATGTGCAGACTTAGCATAGACTACTTTGGTTAAAACATTTGTTTTATCTCAGTGATGTTTTATCACTGCAGTTGATCCTGCATTATTAAACCACTTTGGTTGCTCTATAAAAATTAACTATATCTGAGCAATATATGGAAAACATTTTTCATGTCGAATCCTAACAAATACTCTGTATACGTAATGCTTTCTTTTTTTTCTGTTACAGCACACAAATGACTTTGCTTTGTATACAGAAGCTATAAAATTTTTTAACCACCCAGAAAGCATGGTCAGAATTGCTGTTAGGACTATAACCTTAAATGTCTACAAAGGTATGTTTTTGATATTAGAAAAGGCATGTATTCAGAATGTTTCTTTTACTGTAGTTTAATATTCAGCTATACATATTTAAGTTTAGTTTCTGTTATATAGGGTGAAAAACCTTAGATTGCTGATGTCCTTGCTCTGCATGTGCACATTTTGAGTTTTGTGGAACAGAAACCCAAAACTGCAGTGTGTATTTATAAACAGCATGGTGTTACAGATTCCTCTATTGGACATTCCATTTAGACACGAGGAATAAACTTTTCACAGGGGCCAAGCACTGGAACACGATTCCCAGAGAAGCTGAGGAATCTCATTATTACTTGGTATTTCCAAGACTCTGCAAGGCCCAAATTAACCTGATCCAGCTTTGAAGTTGGTCCTACTTCAAAAGGATTTAGCCTAGATGACCTCTGAAAGTCCCACTCTACCTGCATTTTCTCTAAGACTATATATGTTCAGTGTAATAGACTGAAAATGCCACAGTGATGTCTGTGAAAATTGGGTGCATATTCAGAATTTGTCTCCTAAATCAGCATACTGCTGGGCATTGTGAAATAAGTTCACGAGGCTCCTTACTCTTATATCAATTTTATTGTCGTTATTTCTTACATTTGACTTTATTGCAAATTTAATGTTATTTTCTGTCGGTTAAGAGAAGTAATGATTTTATGGCAGTTGTCTTTAAGAATATAAGATCTGTCTTAATGCAATGAACAATTCACTTTGCAAAGATTTTGAATGGACCTTTTAAAGTGGGTAGCTTTCAATTACTAGTTTTTTAGTTTACTAAACTGAACAATAGCCTTTCATAATAAGAATGTTCAATTAAATGTTGCAGTGTTATGAAGATTACAGTTGAAAACAGCTTAGGAATTGACATTTCTTAATTTTCTGACTACCATTTGCAAATGTTCTTATCTAATGCATACCCTGTATCTTCTAGTTTAGATGCTTCGTGCTTTAGCTTTTTTAACCCTTTTGGAGGATGTCACTATCCCAGTTCCTAATCCTGTTAACTGTTGTCTGTTTCTTTTGCCCTTCCTTCACTGATGATTCCTGTGTTCCTTAATGCAGTGTCATGTAAGTCTAACTAGTTCGACTTTAAGCATTACTGCTTTATTCTTATGCTTTTTCGCTTCTTTTTGATAAAGAATGTGCTAAAAAACGTTCTGAATTCCACTAGATTTGTTTGTCTTCAGACCCATGTAAATATATCAGTATTAGGGTCATTTAAGCCAATAGGAGATGATATGAAACTTATGTAGATGCCTGTTTTGTGCATCAGATAAATTCAGGTATATACTTGTATGAAAAGTAAGCATGTAATCAAAATTCAGAAAATAACTTTGTATTAAAAAAAATGGAAGCTGATCTTTCTCTTTAACAATTTCTCTTCAGTGGACAACCAGCCAATGCTGCATTACATTAGAGATAAAACTGCTGTCCCCTATTTCTCCAACCTTGTTTGGTTTATTGGAAGCCATGTGATAGAACTGGATAACTGTGTGCAGACCGATGAAGAGTAAGCTTTTACAAATGCTGGATGTTGAATAGAAATGCTTTTCACAGATACTTTGATAATTTGATACTTTGATACTTTCCGTTGTCCGTGGTAGTACAGTTAATCTGAATATAGTCCCCTGCAGACCTGTCAAGCTTTTAATTCTCTCAAAGTTACAGTAGTGATTCTTTTAATTAACAGTTAGCGCTGTGTTTCCTATCTGTGCTAACATAATATTGTTTAGTAATGTGCTTTTTCATCTCTAATTCTAGATATTCACAAGATATATATTCCCTTTTGTGATTCTCAGTCTTATTAACTTCGTTTTTTTAATGTTCCTTCTCTGTGTATTGTATCAGAACTACATTCTGAAAAGTATTTCTAGGAAAGAAATTGTAATATGGAAAGTTGAACTTTAGTATGTGAACTGTCAGATCTGGAATTCCTGTGTAACATTCCACTACCAACCTTTGGCTTATATACTTATCTCAGAATGGGTAGTTATACTCTCCTCACTTTAAGAAAGTGTGAGGAAGTTATATTAGTACATGAAATTTTTACTTTTGGAAACAAACCTTACAATTTTTTTTGTAATTCACTTCTGAAAAGGCTCTGAGGGTAGAAACTGAACTTTAATGAAAATATTGCTTCTGAAAACTCGATGTAGCGAGCGATGTAGCGAGGAGGCAGGGGAAAGCAAATACCAGCCTGAATTCTTTTCACTAGTTGTTTCTGGCGATAATACTGAAAGCATAGGTTTTGGTAGTCAATCTGCACAAGGTCATCTGTGAAAGAGATGTATGTAAATTCTGTCATTAGGCTTTTTAAAACACTTATACTGTTGTTTATAAGATTTTCTTTTGTCTCTTCTCTTTCAGACACAGAAACAGAGGCAAACTGAGTGACCTTGTAGCAGAACACCTTGATCATTTGCATTACCTTAATGATATTCTCATTATTAACTGTGAATTTTTAAATGATGTACTGACAGATCACCTACTTAATAGGCTCTTTCTTCCCCTCTATGTATATTCCTTGGTAAATCAAGATAAGGTAAGGGACACTTGCCAGTATTTAATTCTGAAAAGACTTTTTTACTTTTGATACATATAGTGATTTGTCCAGCAGATGTATTCTGTAGCAGGATTAATATTGGCTATGTTGAAGTTCTTGTATTTAGAAGAATCTGAGTAAGGGGACTGTAGAGAAATACTGTAGAACTTGATCTAAGAACAGTATAGATAAATTTTATTCACTAAACATGTACTGTTTTGGATAATATGGTACATTAAAAATGTTTTCTAAGTGTTATGAATAGTGAGGATGAGGAGTTTTAAATTTGAATCTGGCAGCAGTGATATGATACAGTGTAAGCTTTCTTAGTTTTCAAAATATGACTATACTTCAATGAAGCCTGTGTATGTAAAATTCCAGGTTCCTGTGCTCAATTGTCACTTAGAAGAAAAAGCCTGCTTTTTTTTTTTTGAATATTTTTCCTTCTAAATCTTCTGTAGTGTGTTCCTAAGGTTTGCAGTGCCTGTGAGTTTCATTATACAGAGCTAAAGTCTGTTACAAATTAATGAATTCAATATGTTGCACATGCACTGAACACTAAGTAATGATCATCATCTCATCCTGCCATTGATGGGATGTATTTGAAATGGAGCAGAAAGCAGATTACCTGATATCTGATTTCATTTGTGACTGTTCTAACCCTTTCCTTTAATGAATACACAAGGAAAAGCTTGAAGATTTTTGCATTTGAAAATCAAGTTTTCGAACTAATACACTTATTAGTGTGAGATCAGAGATATCTGCCATTTTAAAACAGGGCTATTTTTTTAACCTCTTGAGATGACTTTGATTTTTTTTAAAGCATCCATAATGTATTTTAGAAATATTTAAGTAACTACTAGTCTGTTGATGTAAAGTTCTTGTGATCAAGTCATGCTTAAAGAATGCTGTGAAAGCAGCAACTATGAAAGACTACAATAGTGTATGTGTGGTTGTGTGTGTTTCTTAGCATATAGTTAGATGTATGCTTAATAGGATAGACAGTCTCATTCAAAATCATTTACAGGAAGTCAACAGTGGCATGATGTTTTCTGGAAGTTCTGGTGATAGGATGTAGAACAACACAGTATTTTGTTTTTAAAACAGATACTCAATAGTGTAAATGCTGTAACTTTGTATGAGTAATTAGCATTTTTCATAATTTCTTTCTTTCTTTCCTTAGGGTGGGGAGCGTCCAAAAATAAGTCTCCAAGTTTCTCTGTATCTTCTTTCTCAAGTATGTATTTGACTTATTCTGTCCCATTTGGAATGTTGTTTTGCAACAGTGTCCTAATTTATAATAGACATCGTAGCTTTTTTTGATGTGTTTAAGCAAAACATCTAAAGACAACTTGACAAACACTCTTTAAATCTGTTTTAATAATAAAAAATGTAAGCTCACTTGTGTTATGGATAGACCGATGAACTCCTAATTTCAGTCAGTGTCTTTCCTCAGTGAATCTTTCCATATTTGGCAGCTCTGAGCACGCTGATTGCTCTATCAGTTGTTACAAAGCATATAATGGAGCCAGACAGTGTGCTAGGGCAGAATTTAGTCTAACTGTAGGTGAAACTTAGATGGACAGTGTTTTGCACTTTGTACTTACCTGAACTTTGAAGAACTCAGGGTTGAATTTTCCCCAGCAACAACCAAACCTCCTCTCAGTGACAATTATATCATTCTAAAATCTGACTAAAACTAGATATTACTGTATGGCCCATAATTGTCATAAATCAAAAAAAAATTGGCAGAATGGGTAAGGGCTGATATGTGGCTCTTGTGACTGGATGCAAGTTGGTTGTGTCCACATCAGAGGAGCCTACTGTATGGCATGAACTGCAAAATAATTGCAAATCGCTGCAAAAATAATTGTGTTCTGGAGTGCTGTGAATAGTTGACATGCAAGAAAAGTTAATGGATACTGTGTGCTGCATGCAGCTGTGCAGCTGCCCAAAACCCATCCACCAATGCAGTGGTTTTAATTTGGTTTTCCTACTTGAATATTGCATAACTTTAGTCTCAAAGCTAATGAGGAAAATAAAATATAAAAAAGGGCAAATATCTCTATGAAGAATTGTGGGCTACTGTCTAGTGAAATAGGCTTCATGAACAGTGCTAACAATTGTACTTTTCATATATATAAACTTAATGTAATAGTGTTTCATGAGGCCAAAGAAATATGTTTAGTGGCTGAAATCAAGGAATTGTCTTGTAATATTTAATGTTTCTTTCCCTTCTTGTTTTAATAGGTTTTTCTAATTATACATTATGCACCTTTGGTGAACTCATTGGCTGAGGTTATTCTTAATGGTGACCTGTCAGTGTTTTCTTCAAAAATTGAGCAAGATATCCAGAAAAATTCAGTAAGTGGCCAGCTAATATCTGCATGTTGGTTTATTTCCATTTCTTTTACCTTAAAAGAGACAAAAGAAAATACTTGAAAATAAAATTGGCTATTTGGAAACTGTTAAGTTATCATGTTTAGGAGGGATAGGAAAAAGGCTTTTAATTTTTTCTTGCTCTGTGCATCTTAAGTGTTCTGACCTGCCAACGTTAGCATACTTGTGTGTTTATGCATGCATATATAACGCAGGTGGCAGTACAAGAATGTGGCAAACACACAGAGTGAAATACTTTGTGCCTTCTGCAGAGGCTTTTGGCTCTTTTGAGACATCCTTACAAAGAAATCTGCCTTCAGTTTCAGTTAATAACTTCTTCGTAGTGAGTCTACAGATCAGTCATCACATCTTTCCTCCAATATTATTTCCGTATGCAACTTGTAACAGAATGAGAGAATTAGTAAAATGTAACTGGCTCTATGGTTAATCCTTTTACTATGCAGGAAAATTATTTTTTTTTAATCTAAATGTTCTCTGGACTTCAATGCTAAGGTTGATCGTGTCTTGAAGTGCACAAGCACCTATATTCGTTCAGATTTAATCCTCTGTAAATGTTCCTGTCTGCTACTGTTACTGTTTTCCCCACTTCCCCCTTATCCCCAAGAGTTTCATCTATATGTTTTTTTTTCTTTTTTGTTGCAAGTTTCACAGTTTATGAAATGCTCTTTCTTAAAAGGCTAATTTGGACATAGTAATAATGAGGAGGTATGGCCTTACCCGGTTAAAGAGGCTTCTCACTATGTATAGTTTTGTCTCGAAGATGAGTGTGTCCCCTCCTGTCTGGCTGAACAGCTAAGGGTGTGACTGTCTTGGCGCTTGATTTATAGCAAACACTAGATTAATCTCGCGTGCACAGTGCTTCCCTGCAATGCCTTTGGCTGCCAGAGATTCAAATTTCTTCCTATTGAATGGTGGAAGCAGCGTGGGTTATTCTTTGCTGGTAGCTTTTGGACCTAGTACTTGCCCTGCTGGATTATTTTTAGAATCTAATCTTGCTTAGAGGAACCTCTAAGGTGGGAAAATGGAGCTGTGCCTGTGTCTGTGAGACAGAACAATCTCTTGTATTAGGAAATAGTTGACCTTCTCGTTGCATGCTGAATGTTTTTGGGTGCATTTCTTGTGCAGAAGCAGCACGAGTTACTAGGAAATTTGTGGCAAGAGGGTGGAGCACAATGTGTTGCAGAAGTGAGAGTTACCTTTTTTTTTCCACCAACATAGTTACTGTAGAGAGTTGCAAAATATTTGTAACATTAATGTTTGCGTGGTTAATTAATGTTAGAAATATTAGGGCTCTCCTATAAAGCTCAGTTGTTTTATGTTCGTGGTACTATTTAAGTTGTTGCTTCTTATTGATTATAAAGATCTGGCCTTGCATGAAATGAGCTTTCTGCTAATCCTGAAAAGTTACTAAATGGAAATTGTATTTCTAGGATAGTTCCTTAGTAAAAACTGCACTAGAGGTGATCTTGACTGTACAAGAAAGAAAAGTTGGGACAGTTTTAGTGAAAGAAGGAAAAAAAGTATTTTCATTGACGAGGGCGAAGAGGTGTTAGATACAGCCATTTTCTTCACTAAAATCATAGATGGGGATGCTTTACTGCCACAAAGCCTGAAGCCGAGCACGTGTACGTGCGGAAGGGACAGGGAGAGAGGGCGCACACAGCTGAAATGTGTTGGCATCCTAAGTTTTTTACCCAACTGCATTCTGTTGCAAAGGAATTGCAGATATTTACAGATTAATGCAATTTAAGGTACTCCTTTGGAGTTGTTTGTTCTAGAGTTGAAATAGAGAAGTAGTGAGCAAGCTTTATTTTTGGATTGAAATTTAGTTTTGGCTTTGTTCTTAAATCAGACCCACATTTGTTTGTTTATTTTAACCTCTTCCTTTCTGTTACACTTTGCTACAGTGGTAGTTTTGTTTTTCTCCTAGCCTTCTGGTTGTTTTTAGGGTCAGTTCCATGTGAGGTGAAAGCTGACTATCTCTAAATCTAAACCTAAATTATTTATTTAAGAATGCTCAGCTGTCACTTGAGATGACATGAAATATTTAAATTGTGGTGAAACTACCAGTGTATGTACCAGCCTGCAGCACTGAAACACAAGTAGGTAAAGAAAAGCTGAGAAGTGTTGCAGTTGCTGTGTGTAAGGGCAACTTATCCAGAGTTATTCAGAGCAAATAACAATGATAATGCATGAATAAATGGGGCTCTTTATTGGAAATCAGACTTACAAAAAAAAAGATTGCTGATAGCTTAGGTTCTCTGCTCTTCTCTGCTTTTTTTTTTTTTCTTCTCATGATGGTAGTTGAACCTGTGTAGTCAAGAGAATATATTTTAACTTTTCAGCCATTATCACAGTAAGATTTGCCTTATTTCCTGTGAGAACTGTTTTCCTGCATAATTAGGATGTGGGTCAGTTCTACCTGTTTCTTTTCTTTTTTTGTTTTTGTGTGCTTTTTCTTTAACCTACTTTCTCCTTCCTGTAAGAAGTCATTACTGGTACTGCCTTATTTTACCAGCAAACATTGCTCAAGATAAACCAAAATTGAAAATATGACTGAAAGACATTTTGAAAGTATAAACTCAAAGTGTATAATTGGATAAACTACAGGTAGTAAAAAATAATTTAAATTCTGATTTTACACTATTTGAATTATATAACCATATTATATTAGCTTTAGCCTAAACATGCAGTTTAGGATTAGTGCTCGTGAGCATCTCACTATCAAATGGTCTTTTCTTTCACTTGCTCACATGGTTGACTCCAGTGTACTAGGATTGCAAGGATGTTAACAACGTGTTCTTTATAAAGAAAGCAGTTCCAGTATTTCCAGATATTTTATACCCTTCCTATATTGCAGACTAAGGTGGGGTTGGGATTGTGAAAGGTTCTTCCTGCTCTGTGGCTTGTTTCAGTGGTAAATGCAAGGCTGCCTTATGCAAGACTTAGAAAAACTCTTTAACAAGTCAAGTTCAGAAAAATGTTTTAGCTTTCTGACTTCTTCTGGGGTTCTTGAAAGATAGTGTCTTAATCTTTTTTTTTCTGTGTATCACGTTATCAGGTATGGGGAGGGGTGTTTCCTGAATTTTTTTCTAAGATCTGTCTGATATATTCAGCTTCAGTGCTCATAGTCCCAGTTTTTTATTTGTTCTGCTCTCATGTTCCCTTTCTTCTCCCTGCCCTTTGTTTGGAACCTTTCATCCAGTTTCAGCTAAATCTGATTGAGGTGTAAAGGTCTGAGAGGGAATGAGGTTCCTCTTACTCCCTTGTTCAGCCTAAACCTGTGTGGGCAGGAAGCCCCAGACCCTCTGTTTTGGTGCTTTTGGTTTGCAGGGCTGTGCAAACACTTCCTAGCCAAGGGAGAGCATGTGCTCTGGGAAGGCAGCTGGCGAGTCGAGCAGAAGGGAGCTCTAAACATCACCGCTCCCAAGTAATCCATAAAAATAGTGAGCCAGGCTTCCTTAGTCCTCCTAGGAACAGAACTGCTTGTAATCTGTTAAAATGCTGATTCCCTCTAGGAGGCATTTGTTACCTGCGTTTATTTTCTTGCTGTATAAATAGACCTTCAGAAAAGTGGATATTTATTGAATACTGTTTGTTTTGTTGTCAAAATCATTGCTTTGCCTTGACAAGCAGACTCCTGATAGATTTGACAGAACACAGGTGTATTTAAGCCTAAAAATGAACTGGTTTCAGTTGCCAGAATTTGTAGTAATTGACAGGGGCCTAATATGTAGCTGGAAGAAGTTTAGATTCCAAAAAAGTTTGCAGCATAGAGCCCTGGTTTTCGTTCTCATACTGCATAAGACCTTTGAACACACCTGTTAATACCTTGTTATTCATAGGCTTTTTTGGTTTAATTGTCTTTATCCTATTTGAAAAAGGTGTTTTAATTTTATATGTATAAGTTACTTCACCCATTGAGTAAACTTCATTATTTGAACTTTAGAATGAGAGAACTTTTATTTTTCTAAAGGAAATTTTATCGTAAAGTAGATAATTCTCCATCTTTGTCCCAGAATGGCATGCTTCTTAATTTGAAGTCTTTACGAAGTGTTACTTTGCAGATAATTCTGTTCTAGTAATGATTTGATAAACTTCAGTTGAGATCTGCTTTTCTGTACTTTAAAACTAATTTGGATTTTTAAGAGATGTGCTGAATTGTATTCTAAAAGTACTGTTCATACAAACTTAAATTTCTTTATAAACTATGATAAAATGTCTCTGTAGCGCAGTATGAACTATTGAATTTGCAGGCAAAGTCAAGCATCAGATGTTTCATCAAACCAACTGAAACTCTAGAGAGGTCTCTAGAAATTAACAAACAGAAGGGGAAGAAGAGATTGCAGAAAAGACCCAACTATAAAAATGTTGGCGAGGAAGATGAAGAGGAGAGAGGATCTGAGGATTCGCAGGATGACTTGGATAAAACTAAAGGTACCGAAGGGAGTTCAAAGGGCATCAGAACAAGCAGTGAAAATGAAGGTGAGTATATCTGTAAATAAAAATGATATCCACAATTTGGATAATATTATTTATGGTTTCAGCCAACTTTTGATCTGTGAAATGTCTCTTTCTTTGTTTTCTTGGGTAAACATAGGATTTTTTTTGTTAAATCATTCTATCAGTACATGGTCTTTTAACATGATTAAAATACACAAAAGCATCTTCATTTTTTTCTGTTTGGCCTCTAGTGAAATCACCACCTTGCAGGTAGTTGTACGTGGTTGTCGAGCACTTTTTAAGTAGAGGAGGATGGGGGAGGATGGAGGGAGGCGATTGGGTCAGAGACAAATGGTGCAGCTATTTTCCTTTTACTTTAAGATGCTTGGGAGTATTTTATGCAATTTTGAATAAATGCTGTCATCTACTATGTATTGTCACTTTTGACTTGTTGATTCTTATGATTCTAAATTAAAACCTCTTCTAGCTTTGTAGATTTTAATTACGCATTGTCCATTTTTTACCTAATGCTAACTACAAGAAAAGTTAGTTTTATATGAGCCTGTGCATATATCCTTATTCCTTAAAGAAAGCTTTAAAGTAAACAAACTTTTCGTCTTGTATTGACAATAAAATCCCAACCTAGGCGTTAACCTTTTTAAGGTTGTGGTTTATATACCTTTTATGTGTAGTTGCATTAGCTTCTTTTAATGCAAAATGTAAAATATAAGAGTTTGCAATAATGATTTGTTAAAAATTTTGTTTTTTGATTAGAAATAGAGATGGTAATCATGGAGAGATGTAAACTGTCAGAATTGTCCATCTCTGCTGTGACAGAACAGAATACAACAGATGAAGAAAAGAGTGCGGCGGCCTCTGGGAGTGAGATAACCAACTGGAATAGGTAAGAAAGAACTTTAATTTTCTTTGATGGTTTTCTTGCTTGCTCTGTCTATCTCAGTTCTAGCATCCCTCTTAGGAGATGTCTGAAATGTGCTTTTAGTTCAAGTCACATTCTTAAAAGTATGTAAGGCAGTGGGAAGATGAGCTATGACCCCTCTGCTATTTGGGATATTGTCTGGGGTTTTTGTTAACTTTGTGCACAATGATGTTGCCTAAAGTAGCTCATGTTAAATGTGTTCATAAAAGGTGAGTTTTCATTCCAGAATTATTTAAATCTCTGAATTCAACTAAGATGTTTTCTTAGCAACTGTTACTTGCACATCTGTCAATTTGATATACTCCTATATATGGAAATATAAGAGTTCCTTGGTTTAGGCCTGGCTTTTGCAAAGTGTCAGTAGTAAATTATTTATGAATAAGCCCTACTAACATATGTATGATTTCTGAGGGGCAGTAGTGTATTTTAGGTTGCTGAACACTTATCTTGCTGATTAAATTGTGAAACAGTTTCTTTTAAAGAAGAATAGAAAATATTGAAAACTTAACTTGCTTAGTAATGTTCTCACAGCAAAGTAATATGAAACTGAAGTATAGTTTCCAGCTGTTTCTGGGAGTAGAAATTCTCCTGATATCAGAACAGAAACTCTGCAATCTGATCCACTTTATTTTTTTGTGATTTTTTTTTTAAATCAGCTCTATCTACTTATATATTAATTGTCCATGAGACTTTTTTTTTGTAAGAATGTTGCTGTGTTCTTATTTGTAGAAT
The DNA here is from genome assembly GCA_013389825.1 of Crypturellus undulatus. NCBI lineage: Eukaryota > Metazoa > Chordata > Aves > Tinamiformes > Tinamidae > Crypturellus > Crypturellus undulatus. The sequence goes on from VWPW01001919.1 coordinate 80,854, forward strand.
ACTAAAAATGATGTTTTAGAATAGCATAAAAAGTATTAAAATATAACTGTATAAGATAAAGCATTAAAATCTATTTAATATTTTTTTTAATGGTAAAAGTGAAACTGAACTTGTCATTGCTGACAAAAATACTTTCGAGTGTATTGCTTATACTTGTGTGAACTAATAAAAATAACTGTCTAGTATTTAAGCAACTTATTGCTTTAATAGTATTTAACAGGTTCTTGAACCTGGGTATCCTGGTTCTTTTGCTTCACGACCTTATGTGAACTCTCTTGGCTCTGTGTAGAACACCCTGTTGTGTTCATTCCTTGGGATTGTCATTGTGGCTACTATTTCAGGTTGCTTCTGCTCACGCAGTTATCTTCTCCCTTTACATTAGTAATGTCGTATGGCAAGTCTCGCTTTGCCAAGTAGAGCAGAGGTGAACTTTGGCAAAGAGGACTTGTAACTTGGTGTCAGTTAATTATAACAGGGAAGATGATTGTGTATAAAAAAATGCATCACTGTGATTGCAACCTCCTGAACCACCCAGGGAACCAACATGTCCTGTTATTCTTGAGATGACTTGCTTCTGTGGAAAGGAAACACATTCCCTGGAAGGGGGCATGTTGTAGAAGTGTAGGTGGAGCTGAAGGGCAGTGCCCAGTGCATTGTTATGTGTTTTGCTGAGTGGTTTCCATAAATTGTGCCCATGAGGGAGCTCCAGATCCGAGGTACCCATCCCAGCGTGTTGGCTTCTTTGCTTTGATAGCCCTTCTGACCCTCAGCTAACTGCAGCAGTGAGCTTGTGGCAGACACTCAGCTGCTGGGTCTGGAGGTGGGAACAATTTATTTTCCACTTTAGAAGTTGTTACTATGATAAAATATATCAGATTCCTAATGTATTGCTGCATCAAGTATTAGAAATATGCATATCACAGTTTAAAAGAAATCTTTAAAATTCAGTGAAGGAATTATTCTTAGGTCTTCTTTTTAACTGAAGTTTGGAACCCAGCTCTTTTGGTGCTCCTGTTACCTTCCTTAACTTTTATGTCCTGGCCATTTGTCCTGTAAAAACTGGATGCAAGCCAGCTCAAGACTAGAACCAAGTTGCTTTGCCATCAGGCTTGGGGTAATACCAGCTGCATCTGGTTTGTCTAAACAGCTTCTAAGTTAAATTGACTTTCTGATTTATTTAGATGCAGGTGAAGTGAACTCAATATTTGTAACTTCCTTTATTCAGTCATTGATCCCATAGTCTTAAAACTAGGAGACAAAAACTCTTTTCAGTCCAGAGCTTTTATTTTCCCTTTCCAATTTCCCTTCTTCATTCTGTGTTTGTGGGTTTTTTGTGTGTGTTGTTGTGGTTTTTTGTCTGACTTTAAAATTCTCTACTGCTTTTGTTATTATAAACCAACCTCCTCCAAACTTATAGTGGAAATGGTTTTCTTACTATAAAAGTAAAACCATTCTATTTTGGTACAACGCAAGTATGAAGGCAGTTGTATTCTGTGCCATGAAAACTGGTCTGGCCACTCGCCTATGTAGGTCATTACAAGAAGCTGTGGAGCATTCCTGCATACATAATAAATATGCTAGAAACAGACTCCACAGAAATGTGAGCAGTTGGGAAAGTATTATGTGACATATCTCATTCAAACAGCAGAAAGTGTAACACAATTTATGACTATAACCTGATTGGTCTCAAAATAGTTATTTTTGTGCTTAAGTCCTGAAAATGTGCATAATTTTCATTAGCTACTTGTAGAATAGGATATCTAATAACTGATTTTTCTGTAAACATAGTCCTTTTGTTGTGCACCACCTCAAAGTGAGCCCTTTCCACAGGCCCTTCCTTGACATGGTCTACAACGCGCTGGACTGCGCTGACGACGATTACTACGCTCTCTTTGTGCTCTGCCTCCTCTATGCCATGTCGCACAACAAGGGTGAGTGTTTTGCCCTTCATGGAAGGAAAATGAGTCACGTTTAGTTGTTAGACATAAGAATTAGATGCTGCCCAGTTAATGTCTTACATTCAGACATGTTTTAAACAAATTCCTTACACAATAAGAGGGAGGGAAAATAAATGTGTTAACTTCTTTTATGACACCTTAGGTGTAAAACTCCATGAATATTGAATAACTTCTGTCGGTTTCTTGAAACTGCAGTAGGATAACTGTTTTCTCTTGTGGTTTTTCAGCTCCGGTGGAAGGACACCATGTTCAGTCTGAATATATAGGGGGTGTGATAGGCTAGCTTCAGGGTGCCTCTGGAAGGCAAGCAGGGTGGTGGTGAGGATCTTGAGAGAGAAGACTCATGAGATAGACTAAGACCAAAAAATTAAGTTCTGTTAGATGACCAGTCATGGCCCTGAAGAGTCTCTTTTTACCTCTTTTATCTTCTCTCTCTCTCTGCTATGTTTTCTTCTTCAACACACACATTGCTTCTGCAACCACTAGGTGGTCTAGGTAGCTAAGATGCTTTTCTCAGGTTGTTATTTGCAGAGAATTTCAGAGCTTTCACAGAAGTGCAACAATTATTACCAAAGGCAGCACCACAGCTTTGCTGTGCTTTAATCCTCTCTGGCTTTGACCTCTGTGTGTTTTTTAGTGTTGCTTTTTCCCTGGCCCCCTCCAAAAACTCGTATTGGAACAAATATACCTCCCCTAAAAATGCCTATGTATATTTGTCACAAATAGTGTTGGTGTATGGAGTCAACTACAAGTTTGGAATTGGAAAAAAATCAACTGAGGTACACTGAGCTTCTGTTTAAAAGGAATATTTATTACCATTCCTTAGAACAAGGACACTGACATCCTCAGCAATCCATCTCTTTTTTACTTTAAGAGCTCTTACAGGAACCAATCTGTTCTGGGAACCAACTCATTCTGAGAAATAACCTTACTATTTTACAGGAATAGGAAACTAAAATTGCCTTTTCTCAGCCCTGTACCTCAGTACCCCTGTGACTTCAGAATGTCCACTGAATAAGAAGCTCCTTTTTCCAGAGTAAAATTTCTATGTTTCTAAATTAGGCATGAACTGATCACTTACTGCCAAAGCAGAATTTAAAATCAGACTTCTATCTCTTCTTCCTTTAGTCTTTATGTTCTTCTGGTGATGCAGCAAAAGGATTGAGTGTCACTAGCCATTTTGTTGGGCCTTGAGTGTCTTCACCTAATAGGCTAATTTCAAATCTGTCTTTTCCCCGTGTTATACAAGTGTATTTAGTCTTTTTGCTTTTCCATGTTACCCTTGTGATAGAGAAGCACAAAACTAACTTGCAAGAGGACAATTGCTCTCTATAAAGTATTTATCCAGAAATATACTCCTGTTTGCTTATTTATTTCCTTTCCTTCATCCCCCACTAAAGGAATTGATCCAGTCAAGCTCGACAGAATTCAGCTTCCAGCTCAACATGCTGAAGAGAGAAATTCATATAATCATGTGCTTGCAGAGGGGCTTATCAGGATAATGAATTATGCTGCACAAGCAGGTATTACACTTTTAGTATGTGTCATCTTGTCAAGCTGAAATTTTTGGAGATGTTCAAAATGAACAAAATGCTAGTTAGCCCCATAGTCTTTCAGGGAAGGTGTTTCTTTAGCATGTGAAATACAAGTATCGACTTTCCCCTCAGTTGTTAAGGAATCAGGAACTCTGCTTGTCTTCTGAATGCTTGCTTTTCTGCTCAGGTCTATGCAGAAGTCTTTGGTCTAAATTCCACTTTTTGCTTTGTGGAATAAGCAAAATATCTAGCAAAAAAATAGTGAAAGATATGTAGTGACTGCTGGTGGAATGTACAGCCTCATCCTGAAACCATGGTCTGGGTGCTGTTGCTCGCAACACCAGTTTGAGGGTGGTAGTAGTCTAAAAACATATGTGGGAAATTGCTGGTACCAGTTGTTCATAGCTACACTTTGTTTCCAGAGGTGATAGCAAGTTTTTCTGTGATGTCTTTTAATCACAGGCTGTATATTCAGCTCTGAAGTATTTTGCAGAACACATTTTTCCTTGACTTCAGGTTTTCATGAGGTAATGTTTTCAGGGCTCAGTGAAATAGTTCTTTGCTGTATTGAGCTTCTTGATCTTTTCTAATGATGATCTTGAATGGTTTTGTTTTAAAGTATTGCAGTTTTTATTTTCTTCTTGTTGTCGAGCCCTGTGTATCTGCATCAGCACCCTTCTTTATCATGTAGGGTGCTCTTGACATAGGAGGAAGGTTTATGAAAACATGAAAAAAAAAATCATGAGAACAGTAATGTTTACATTGTTTTTATTTTGTATTAAAATTCTCTTTGTAGATGGAAAAATCCGTTTGGCAACATTAGAACTAGGTTGTCTATTGCTTAAGCAACTTGTATTTTCTAAAAATGGCAGCATCATAAAAGATGTTCACCTTGCTTGCCTTGAGGTAAGTATTTCTTTCAAATTACCTGGTCTAGCATTAATTTTCTTACTCTTGCTGTATGTTTGAAATTATTTCATACTCGATTACAAAAAAAATAACATAACCTAACATGAGCCTTTGGAACACCTTTCAATAGTTGGTTCTGAGCAATGAAATAAAAGAATCGATACCCAGTATTCCGTTTTCTCTTACGTCACTGTGTAAACGTTTAACTTCTCAGGTGTAAATATGCTTTATTTTCTCTAAAATTTCTGTTAGCCATCTCAATGAAATGAAGAGTGGTTATCATTCTCAGATAAGCTGTATTTTTAAGTGCAAGAATTCTCTTCTGCTGAGGTCTGGGCTGAAGGATATGAATATGGTGACAGTTTGCTTGAAAATGCTGGTTTTGCAATGGTATTTTGTTATTTTGAAGTGAGTTTTCTTTATTTGTTGTTGTTGTTTCTTAAAGCGACTTTGAGTAAATGAGATTAACACACATCTTCTTTTTCCTAGGGAGCAAGGGAAGAAAGTGTTCATCTCCTGCGACGTTTTTACAAGGTGAGTACACAGAGAGTCCTTTGGCTAAGGTGGAATTGGAGGCAATTCTGTAACCCTGTCTCCTCTTAGTGCCTCTGGTGCCTACTTTCTGAGAGGAAGAAAGCATGAAATGGTAGAAAAAGTGTCCAGTTGGAGGGTTATTCTCCTTTCCTGCCTCTCCCTTACCTTCTGAAGTAGTTCCCAAAACGAGTATTAGAAATCTTGTAAGCTGCAAGTCTGAGGTCGAATGGGCAGCCCGGGGCCTTCGTTGTGGCTGCTGTGTATTTCATGGAACAGAACCAAGCCAACATAACAGTTCTGGGATTTTATCATTAGGACTAATATGGAAGATATCCCTTTCTTGCTTGATGTTGCTTTTTGGTTGCATCTCATCTCAAATATGTCTTTTTTTTTTTTTTTTTTTTTAAAGGGGGAGGAAATTTTTCTTGATATGTTTGAAGACGAATACCGGAGTATGACGGTAAGTGACAAATAATCCATTAGCCCATCCTCAAAGCCAGGTAGAACACAGCAGTAAGCATATCTAAGAATATAATATCTTTATTTCTAATACACAGTAAGATTTTGTTTTTGTAGTTGTTTCTGAGGAGTTATGATTATACTTACAGAAAATGTGTAACTGAAATATCCCACATTTTATTAAATAAAAAGGCATTACTGTATGTGCTGTTAGCAGTGCCATATCATGTGTGAAGCAGTGATGTGGAAGTCTTAAAATTAAGACAAATTAATTGTATTACAAAGTATACAATTAATAGTATACAATTAATTGTATTACAAAGCTTAATTAATATTTAACCTGCAAATACTTCTTAAAAACTAATTCTCTTTTTCTATTACTAAGTTAGTATTCAAGTAAAAATGCTGTGTATTTGCAGTTACAGCCTTTTTTTTTTCCACAGTAGGGAGATTTAATTAGCAGTGTTTATATTTGGGGGGAAAAAAGAGAAAACTATAGTTGATATATTGCAATAACTGTTAATATTTAAAAGCACCTCACATGTATTTCATCACCCTAAAGAACGCACATATTTAATGACACTTTCTCTGAACATATTTCAGAGTTTGCTTATTTTATAGTGTCTGGAAATTGCAAAGTTGACAGGAACAATTCCAGGTTCTGGTTGTTCTCAGAATGCCCATGTATCCTCATTGGCCTTCCACACCAATTACTGTACAACTGAAGGAGGGGTTTTTAAGTATGTTTCAATCATTGCAACTCATTTTCTGATAAAAATAGTCTTATGTGATAAGTAGGTCTATATATAGTGACTTAGGTAATTTGGATCCAATTGCCCCAGCAGGATAGATATTTCAAACATAAATGAGTCATAAAAATAAGGAATCATGTAAGGAGGAGGCTCTGTTAGTGATAAGTTTAAAGGAAAATATGTAGTGTGCAAATCTGATGCATTAGTAGGGGACTGGAGGTTTCTTTTTTGATGGACAGGAGGAGAGGAGGAAAGAAAAAAGAAACTCTCATATTTGTTTCAAGCACAAGAAAAATTTGAGTTAAAACTTGTAATCAACTACAGGAGAGGCTTTGTTTTGTAGCACTCATTCAACAGCTTTCCTACTCTATAATCTTTCAGGTTTTGCTGTGGTTTGGCAGTATGAAAACCAGATTAGTATGTCAAGGACCAATGAACAAATATAAAATAGAGCTTGCATGTAAAAAGCTTAAAATAGCATGTATGATATCAAAAAATTCTCAGAATGCTCTAAAATCTTTCTGCTGAAAATATTCGGCCGTGTGGTATGTTTGAAAGTAAAGATGTGAGCTTCAATTGTGCTGTAGAGTAATCAATGCAAAAATATTTTCATAGATGAAACCCATGAATGTCGAGTACTTGATGATGGATGCCTCCATCCTGCTGCCTCCCACGGGGACACCACTGACGGGTATTGATTTTGTGAAAAGATTGCCCTGTGGCGATGTGGAAAGGACACGCAGAGTGAGTAAGGCTGTCTGTCTGTCTGTTGCAGTGGAATAATGCCACTGATGATGAGCAGTTCTAGAAATACAGACATTTTCCCCTTAAAAGGTACTTGATTGAAAGCTTCATCTCTGAAATCTTAAAAGCTAAACATGACGGAACTGTTTAGACCATCTGTTCTTTGTCTGTCCCAGTACAAAATGTTTTCACTCTTGATTGCTTTTATTTAGTCACTTTAGTACATGCTGAGGTTTTCAGTGTTATGCAGTGGAGGCACCTATGTTAAAAAGGTATTTTTTGTATGAGATAGTTTTCTTTCATGATTTGGTATTTGTCTCTCTCTCATTATATTCTCACAGTAAAGTAAAAACCTCCAGCTGGAGGCTGGTTGCATTGCTCCATATTCGCTGTATTTGTAAACACAGAAAAATGAAATTCTGCACTAGAGAGTGTTCATCTTGGCAGAGGTTCGTGGGAGAGACTTTGGAGAGTGAGAAGCAAGCAAAATGCATGGTTTAATAACTATAACAATTTATAGAGGGAATACTGATAGTGTGAGTAATAACCACATTATCATCAACAATCTTATGATAGTCACGTCTTAGTCCTTATCTGGCAGTGGCCTCTAAACCCTGAGTCTTAAAGATGCATTAGCGTGCAACGTTCCCACCTCACCTACGTCTCTATCCAGTCAGGATATGAGCAGAACTCTTTGAAAACTATGATCTAGGAAGCTTTTGTTTAATATACGGAATAAATCAAGACATGTGAATATTTCCTATGAGTAGTAGATTTCATCATAGTGGATAATTGCATTAACTATTTGAAAAGCCATGTTCCTTGGGTAGCTTTGAATTTATGCACACGTGTATGTAAGCACATTCAGCTGCTTTTCAAGAAAAAAGGTATTTCCAGGAATCTGATGAATACTTTTGCTTTCAGTACTAACTATATGCCACAAAACTCTTGTTATCACAGCAACTTAAGTTTGATAAAGTACTGTGAATTGACTTGAACAGTGTAATTCTTAGAAAGCACAAATGCTTCTTAGAATTCTCTGAGGCATTTAACAGAACGCTACCTAGAAGTGCTTGTTAATAGAAGCTGCTTTGTGGCTTTTCTTGCGCTAAATTCAAGTGCTAGTTAGTGTCAGAAGAGTGAGAACTTCCTCATGTTTGGCAATTCTTGAAAAAAAAAAAAAAGCACCACCAGGTCATTCCTGCTAGCACACTGCTTTGCCATAAAGATTTTCAATTGCTTAGGGATGTATCTGACTTTTCCAAAGTGCTCTTCTAATCATAATATTTAATGTTGTAAGTATAAATCCTGTGAAAATTATTCTAACTTTTGCTGCAGCTCTGTAGAGATCTGTATTTTTAATTTGTTGGTTAGCTAATATATGGGTCCTGCTTTTTCACACAAGGTAAACTATAATCTTGTAGTGGGCTGCTTGCATTTTATGCGTCTGGAGAAATCTCTCGTTTATTTTGCTAAAGTATGTTCATGTTAAATTATTTTTATGCTTTTATTCCCTTCCCCTTTCTTGGAGGGAAAGGGCATTGAGGGAAAAGTGAGTGAAGCAGGATGAGTAATGACTGCTTCCTGACTTAAAATACTTCTGGACTTAACAGTTGGGTCAACAAAAATGCAGGGATGTTGCTGTCCTTGATTCAATTTTGAGGTTTTTAAACTCAGCGTAATGACCTTTCTTCAAACATTCACCAGTAGAACTGTTTCGTAATCTATTTAATTATGTAAATTCACAGTGCATATGAATGCGATCTCCATAAACATGATATCTCCCATTATGAACTGCCTCTGCTCTTTAAGTTAGTACTAGATTTTGCTAGATATCCTTGGCAGTCTTTACTCAGATCGTCTTGTTCTGTTCATTCTGGAGCACAGTTTCCTCCTCTCCCCCTTGCCCTCCACACTCAGTAATGATATTCACCTACTAAGGTGTCAGCAGCCTACCACGTTCACCCACTCGCACGTGGAATCACAGAGACTTCCCTCTTTATCCCTGTTTTTCTGAAGCCAGACTAAACACGCCTCTAGTTCACCAGTAACCATAGCTGTTCCCCCTTTAGAAATAAAGGGCAAGGAAGGGAAGAGATTTAGATCATGTGGTTTTCCTGGACACTGCTGCTGTTCCAAGAATTTTAGCTTTCACAGTAAGACAGCAGTCTACAGTATGCCAAAGAATTCCTATGTAGGAAGCTGTTAAGAAAAACATATTTACTGTAGTATTAGCAAATGAAAAAATGTTTTCAATAGTGACAAAAAAGCAGAATTCTTGTAGTTGAAAAGGATTATAAATGGTGCCTTTCAAAATAGGCTAATGCAATCATGGTTGTTCCTTGTCCCTTCTTCTGTTTCTTACATGCTGTATGTCATTAATTTCTAAATCCAAACAAGAATCTCTGTGAGAGCAGCTCTGAGAACCCCTCAAGCCTGGAGCAGCTTCCTGAGTCCTTTGCCCTGATGCAGAGGCCAGCAAAGCCAGGCGGAGCTCTTGGAGAACCTGCCTTGCATTGAGTCACCATAGGTCACCCAGCAGGTTAAGGCTCCAAAAATGCCAGCGTTTTCTCTCCAACTTCTGTACATCTTTTCCTTCCTGACTGGCCCTAGTCGTTGCACTGTTTGAGGTCCGAAGCACGAGGACCTCTGAAGACTGGTTCTTTAGTCGTGTGTAAAGAATTCAGCTCTAGTAGCTACAATCAGACCTAAAATGGTAGTGAAAAACCCGATTGACAACACAGTCTTTGTAATCATTTGCTTGTCAGTTGCAAGATATACAGCTATGCTAATGGAATAAACTCTGTGCTGATTCCATTTCAGTTCAAAATAAGTGACCCATGTTTTAATTAAAAAGAACACATGAAAAAAGTTAACTTCAGAATTTACATGGCTTTCTTAATTTAAAAAGTAAACTTGTTGCCTGTCAGCAAATTTAAGGGTTGTAAAAGTAAGGATATATTTGCAAGGTTCTGTTAAAACGCTTAGCACTGAGTGCAGCAATGTTTTAATATCCAGTTTTCTTAATTTCTCAAGGCAATCAGAGTGTTCTTTATGCTCCGTTCACTGTCACTGCACCTGCGAAGTGAGCCAGAAACTCAGTTACCACTGACAAGGGAGGAGGATCTCATAAAGACAGATGATGTGCTTGACTTGAGTAAGTATTCCTCCCGCTTTCTCAAATGCTATGGCATGGAAAATTGGAATAAAATAAAATAAACACAAAAAAAATGTTATCATATCTGTGCAATTTACTACCAAGACAATAGTGTTAACTTTATCATATTCTGGACTGGAAATACTTTTGTAACTGGAGGTGGGTGGGCACGAACTGTTCAAGTATCACAAGGTTTAAATATTAGCAGGTAAAGGATTCTGAATCCTTCATTTGGTTTCCTGATATAAATGTTATTTTGCTAAATTCTGGATCCTGGGAGGAATTTTGTTTCCTATCCAGATTTCATCTTTCACCTATTGAAAATGCATTGATATTCTTAAATCACACAGCAGCTTTCAAGGGCTGGAGTTACTTGACAGCTGCACTGTAGTGTTTGCTGGTGTCATCTTCTTCCCTCCTCCTTCCCACCCATATTTATTTTTCTATACATCAGTTCGGACATTTTAAAGCTGTCACTTTTTATTTAAAAGTGTAAAATATGTTGAAGACACAGGCCTTGACATACTGCTGTAGTTGATCAGTGCCAAGTGCTTGTCTTTACTTGCGGTCAGGCAGTTACATTATTAGGAACTCATGGGTAACATTCTTAGCTATAGAGAGTGTTGAATCACTAAAGCAGAGTGTACTTATTTGTTACTGATTTGTCAGGATTTTAATTTTCAGATGTTTCTTACAAAAACAAAGATAAGATTGGATTTGATACTTGAACCTTTAAATATTGGGATTCTAAGTGCTTGTTGATCCCACTTGGACTAGAAGAACAGTTGACTTAGTAGATGTGATGAGATTATGTCCGTCTTTTGTGCCTCTTGTGCCTCTCAAGTCCTTCAAGAATACAAAATATGTGAGTGAAGCGCCAAAATAAGCAAATGTTCTGTGAAGCCAGAGCTGTTGTGCAAGTAGCTTTATGGATAAAAAGCATAGAATAATTCTGGATAAAAACACTGAAATAGGATCTAGTATTCAGCTCATAGTAGTCTTAAGGATGTGCTTTTTGGGCAAGTTCAATGGAGTCAGAAGTGAATTTAAAAAAAAAAAAAGAGCAAGTTGTTAAGCAATGGTATTCTTATAGATACTATCTTTGGCAAAATAGCAGTTCTCTGAGGAACTGGCCAGTATAAAGCATTTTTTCTGTAGAGAGTCAATATTAGTAATTACAGCTAATTAAGTCAAGGAAGCCAAGTAGACATTTTTTTAAGGCAAAACTAAGCATTAAAAAATAAATAAACTTTAAAATGTATTTAAGTGCTGGTGTATGAAATTGAGGCCCTGTAAGATATTTTGTCTGGTCTAAGTTCCGAGCAGTAAAATGTTTCGAGGATAAACTCCTTTACTTGCAAACGGGGAAGGAATGCTGTGGAGGCCGGTAACTGGACTTGCTAGAGGTAAAACTGTGCAAGGTGCCAGGCAGCAGCAGGTTTGCACCAAGGGAGCGTGAGCGTTAGGCCACAGTAAGCCCTGCGGGGTACATTCGGGAGATGAGGAATTCTGAGGCCAAGTTTGTGTTTTGGTGGCTCTGCAGCCAGTGCTGTGGAAGACTGACAATTCAGTCATTTTTCTTAGAGTTTAAGAAAACATCTAGGGGAAATGCACCTTAAAAGGTGCTCTTCAATAGTTGTGTTCTTTTACCTTCACGCTGGCACTGTTTTGGGTTGGACAGTTAGCCAGAATGAGCAGCACAACCTCACCCCCTTCAGCCTTTCTCCTTAAGGTATTAAAACATAAATGCCCACCTTGTTCGTCATAACAGGTTGAGATTTACCTGTGTGCCTAGTAGCAAAGTGGCATAGCAACTTGGAAAGGGTTTATAGAACTTGTCATTGCAGCGAACAAATGTTTTCAAAGCAGTTAAAAAATGCTGCCCTTAAGCAGTTAAAGGGTATGCGCTCATACTCTTTCTTCATATTTCAGCTGTTCATTCTGAGCCTTTGCTCTTGCATAACCTTTGAAATCCATTTTGTTTTTCTTTCGAAGAGCACTTAGTTTTACTTTTGAAATCTTTTCTTTCTGCCTTCTTCTAGAGAAGAAAAAAAGGAAAAAAAAATAATTTTTTTTTTTAAAAAAGATTTTAAACTGTCCTGGAGAAAATATGAGTGAGGTTAATCACAATACCTGGAGTCTTAGTTGGCAGATAAGAAATGAAGCTTGTGGTTGAATTACTCTTGACTCTAAAGGAGTAGTAGTACAGAGTTAACTCAGCTTCCTGTTTCTAATGAATTACAGATTTGTTGTCATGTTGACTGTCTTTCAGAGGGCAAAGTGAAATAATGAATCAGCCTCTACTGAAAAAAAAGTTCTTGGTAAATTAACTGGAAACATGACTATAGGGCAATTGCTAACTTTCAAGAGTACACAGAATAAAATGTAAATCAAACTGAAACCCTCTTTCCAAGTGCTGTTTGCTGGGCCACAGACCACTCTTTGGTCTTGCTGGTCTCGTAGGCCAGGAGAGTGATGGTCCTCAGCACACGACTTGGGGAACTGCACTGCAGGTACTGGGTAATTCATTGCAGGTGGCGTTTTATTTATGACACTTCATTTCTGAGGCAGTTGCTTTTATGCAAAATATGAGGTATCCTTTTCTTGGAACTTGTAGCTTAAACCGTAAATTACTCATTCTTCTTTCTGCTATACATGATTGCTTGTAGTTCTGATTACAGGACACTATCATATGAAAGCTTCTATGTTGTCCAGAGTGTGTCCACTTTTTTTCCCTTTTTTAAGAGAAGAAAAAAAAAAAAAAAAACTACTTTCCTAAGCTAGGTGATAGCAGTACATAGAAACCTGATTTCCAGTAAGGAATGAAACCATTGGTGGGACAGAAAACTAGCCTTTTAGTCCAAAAAACTGCAGAAGAGGCAGTAAAGTTAACGTTCCAGATGTTTTCTCTTTTTAGTGCCTGTGTGACTGAGGGACTGAATATACAGAACAGTGTCACTGCCAGAGACTCAGGACTGCTGAGTGCTGGTTGATGTGGGAGATGTGTTGAGGAGATGCCACAAATTCACTCTAATCGGACCTTGTTGCCAGCCTAGGCCAGCTGGAGAGATGTGCCCTAAGTACAGTTTGATGGGCAGCAATGAATAAACATTGACTAAAACCCGTGGAGGGATTTCTGTGTATTTGTAAAACAGTCTTAAGTGTGCAGTGTCTTTATGTATTTGGCTTGCAAACCTTGTTAGCTCTTCTCTGACTCATTTTGCCTTCAATGATGTAAAACTTGGAACAGAAACATGCTGTAGTCTTCTCTGATGACTAATATTTTAGTTTTCAGAAGAATATTTTATCCTTTCTAGTACAGTAAAACTAAAATTCAAAATAAAAGAAGTTTAGGGATTCTCCTTTGAGTCAATACTAAGCTGTTTAAGAAGGTAAATGGCAGTATTTCAAGTAAATACCAACATTGAGATAGACTGAGTAGTTATTTAGCTTTGGAATTTAAAAGTCAGACAGAAGATTTTTTTATTGCTGTTTTTAAGGTTTTTTTCCTTTCTTGGATAACTGCTTAGCTGTGGTTTTCTGCTTTCCTAACGGAAGTTTGCAGAAATGCCACTGAACTGTAGCACATCCCAGGAGTGAGCTGAGACAATTGCATTGCAATTAACTCAGTTTAGGTAATTCCAAAAGCTCCCTCAAAAGCTTTGCTAAATTATAGTCTTTCAGTGCCCTTTTTAAAAGGGACAGTGGAGTCTTTCCTTTAGGAAACAACCTTATTTCCTTGAGGAGTAGAAGTACTCAGCTATAAAATGTATCTGAAGTTTTTGATGATTTCTAATGGGTTTTTAATATGCAGGCTATTCTACAATAAATAGTTTGCTGCTATCGAAATTGTAATCGTAATGTGGAATTCCTACCTATGTGTTTATCATCTGACATATGAAATCTTTTGAATGCTCTGCTAACAACTGCAGCACAAAACCTTAAATGTCACCTGTCAATAAGGCTCCTGCAGGCTGTAAGTTTTGATGGTGCAGTTGAAATGTGGTTAAATAAAATGACGGTACTTACCATACGTAGGTAATCTTTGATTGCAAACCCCAGAACTTAATGAACAGATGTAATTTACTTGCAGTCTGACTATGTGGGGTAGTGGGTCCTTCCTTTTGTGAAGGATAAAAATTCTCATTTAGCACAAATTTCAGCAACTGAGTTTGTCGTTACAGTGCAAGCTCTGTGAATGGCTTCTCTGTCAAGTAGTAGGTGTCTCGCAGCGCCGGTGTTGTGTTTGCCACCCTCCCACCCCACTGTGTGGTGTGCCATGCCATTAGTGTATTTTGGAAAAAATGAGTCTTTTCCAGTTCAATACATTCTATATTTTGAATTTTTGTGATGAACTTAAGATGTTTTTGTTCTATTTTTAATTAAGAAACTACATGCTGCTTTATTCACCAAGTCAGGGGAATGTGTTTTTCAGATGTTTTGGCTACAGAACCAGTGTTCAGTATGGCTTAAATCAGAAGAAAAAAGACTTTATATTTATACAGGACTTTTAAAATGTCCATGTATATTCGCACATATGTATGTGTGTGTATATACATATATATATTCCTTGGACAGGCAGGAAGCTATTATATCTGTAGAGTGTATCACAGTTAAACCTGAGCCTTTTGCAGCAATGTTTCTTTAGCATCAGATACTGTTCAGTATCTAGTGCAGATAGCAAGCACTCTAAAAAGATGAATTGTAGTGAGAAGGTGTTACTCAGTTGAACAGTATCACAGTAAAGAAATATTTCTTACTTAGTGCTGTTGTCACATATTAAAGTTTAAATGCGGGGTATTTGCATAATGTTGGCAGTTCTGTGCCTTAATATGTTAATATATATGCACTGTTTGCTGATCCCTTCCTTGCAGATTTTAGTCTTTACACTGGACCACAGTGTATACTTACAGCTGTGGCTCTTTCTGGTCTTGTTTCTTTTTGTGTACCCCTGCATTTATTAAAAAACAAGAAATTGTCCTGAGCTAACGCTTCAGGAGATTCCATTAAAGAGGTGACTTACCCTGTTACCACAGAGGAAAATGGCTTGTATCCAGAGAGGAGAGGAAGGTAATGGTCATTCTGGCATCTCAAAACTTTGAGTAAAGTTGCAGCCTATTTCCAAAAACCTGAGCTAACTCAGAAAAGGCTGTTAAGGGCCTCTCTTGTTGCCTTTTCTCTTGCTTTGATTTTCAGAGGCAGAATCCATTGCAAACAGCCGGTTCCTGATCCAGTCTTTTCTGTGTCGGCTTCAGCTTTCCATCTGTGGTTAGCCAGAAAGGCACAGACCTGCTGCAGGCAAGCACTAAACCCAAGCATTGATGCAGGGACATAAAACCCATGGCCAAGAGGTGACAACAACACTTGTCTCCACAGCACAGAGAGAGATGTTTGGCCCTGACCCTCCCCATATATAGATACCATTGGGTTTTTTTTAAGCATCCGGGATTGATCTTTATTTTTTAATTGATTTTTTTTGGGGGGGTTGTTTACTTCCCCCCACACACACCTTCCTCTCTGTCTTCGGTGTTGTGGACTCTTTGCTCAGCAGCCTGAGGCAGTGGCTGTGGTGAAGCCTGTTCACACAACCTCTAGACTTATTTTATTGCACTGTTTTTATTCATGACACCTTCATGATTTATTTTATCATCATTTATGAGGCTACTGTCAGTTTCTCTGTATTCCTGAGTTCTTTGAGTGAAATTCCCCAGTTTTATACTTGCCATTTCAGGTGTTTTCATTGGCAGCACTTCTCACTGCTATCACTCTGCAGACCCAAAGTGAGGCAGTGCAGGGGTTAGCTTGCATGGCAGGTAAAGCATCCAGGTCAAGTCTTTCGTTCCTAAGAGCAAAGGCCAGGGAATGCCGGCGTTTTGGCACAGAGCATTCCAGATAAATGCTGTTGCATAGGTACCCTGTCCTGTGGAGGGGGAGATGTAGCACTTCCCAGAACATGGCCCAAAAAATAGTTGTTGGGGGGGGAGGGGGGAGCGGTTGTTTGTTTGTTTTTAACTCTAATATTACTTTGTGGGTATTCTTGCTTTAATTTCCCCAAGTATTCCTTGCTTCTGAACATAGGAGTGCTTATAGTGATTATACCAACTCATACATTGTCAAGCAGTAACAGAGATTAACAAAATGCAATATTTATTTCATCTACCTCTTCATTTTATTTATTTATTTTTTTATTTTCCGAAAACTCACAGAACTCATCCTATCAGAATGGCTTTCAGTTTTTGCTGGAATGGGATGTTCAGTCCTCAAGTATATTCCCTGGCATGTTGAGATGTACTGACCATAGAGCGAGAGTCTCATGTTAGGGGAAAGTAGTAGTGTTCTGCAGAAGCTTGGTGGGAAAGGTTAAAGCACTTTTCATAAAAATCATTTTAATATTTTGAGGCAGGTTTGGTCAGCGTTGGCCGTAGCTGGGAGGCTCTAGACACCGTGTGTGACTATGAATTTAGAAATGAGTCAGGCCTTCCACAGAACTTAGTCCCGCTGCCGGCTGTGCTGCCATCAGGACGGCGATGCTGTTACCTTTCAGTATTGTTTCTCGCTGTAAACAGTTGTGCAGCAGTCGCAGTCGTATGGCAGCCTCGAGCCTGAGGCTGTGTCTGCGGCGTTCGTAGGTGTCTTGTGTAGGTGCTGCTTTAACCTTTCGCAGAAGCAAACCTTTCACGTGAGGTTCAGGGGCAGCTCGGAGTGACGCTCCTTGTGCTTTGATCTGGGGTTCAGGCTGCTGGTTCTGTTAATGACAATCATCCCATTGACCTCTCCGAGAGCTGAGGATTTGTCACAGAGTCGTGTCCAACCTGGCGCTCCGGACAGGGTCGGCTGCGGCAGGCTGCCCAGAAATATGTCCAGTTCCAGGCTGTGTATCCTGTATCTTTGCAGATGGAGCCTGTGCCACCTCTGGGCAAACTGTGCGGTGTTTGAGCACCCTCACGATAAAAAGAAAATGCCTCTTTGTCAGGATGCTTGAAACTTGATAAGCATCTAAGAGAAAAATCAGTCCTGAGTAAGAACTTGCAGCAGAAGCTTTGCTTTTAAATGCCAACACATGCCTTGGTCCTGAATAACAGCAGGAGACAAGACTTCTCTGGACTTGCTGACAGAGCTCATCCCCTGCATCATGCAGGCAGTGTTCAAATCTTGTACTGATGGCATTGTAAAAGAGCTTAGTTTGGCTGTCTCGCTTATTTCTGTTGCTACTTACCCTTTCTGCTGAATTTAAGAGTATTGGTTTAAAATATTTCAAAAATCCACGTGGCTAGCAGGAGCTGATGTTAAATTGTAGTAACTGGGCACATTGCTTGCTCCTGCTTGACTGCAGCAGCCCATGCTAACCAGCATCTATAATACATTGCAGCTTGTATTTTGGATTACTTTAAGATGAAGAGAAATGAATGCTAGCTCGTATTTAGAGGAATAAATTACCAAAGATAGAAATGAAAGAATTATGTGCTTTTAAATTCTTCTGTGGTGGCTACTAGATTAAATCTTTCTAAATATGTTAGCCACTTCTCCCATTTGTTTTTTTGTTTGAGTATACTCAAACTGAGCCCTTGAAGCTGATTATTGTTATATCCCATATTTACAGTGATATTTGTACATGTTCTGTGTTAAAACACATTTTTAAATTGACTTCAAAAAGCAGTAGTCTATTCCTTTTTCCTTCTTATACCATTACTAAGAAAAAGAAGATAATAGTGACTTGTCCTCTGGCTTGTGCCCAGGAATCCGTCCGTGCTCTGGGTTTCTCCACTCTTCCATTGGCCACCTCAGTTCATCTCAGCAGAGCTCTTCCCTCCTCCCTCCCACCTCTCTACAGCTCAAACCTGTTTTCCTCTTCAGTAGCTTTTCTTTTTATCCAGTAAATCTTGTGACATGGTAGTTTAACTTACAAGTCCATCAGATTGGGAGGAGCGCTGTCCAGCACGTGAAATAAAGATAGGATAAATGCCGTAGTGTGAAGCATGGACCTGTGAAGAGCTCTTACTTGCCACAGGCCTGGTGGGTGTAGGGGAGAGAAGACCTGCATGTAGGTGATTGTATTAATGTGAAGCAAAGGAAAAGCAAATGAGTAAGATCAGCAAATTCTGCTTGGGGTGGTTAGTGCTTGTTTGTGGGACGCTCAGTACACTCAGTCGCTGATGTGGCCAATTGTTTCTCAAGATATATGGGTTTGAACTGGAACAGATAGGACAAGAAGATTTTGAAAAGACCAGGAAACGGTATTTATTTATTTATTGAGATGTGCAGTGTAGGGCTTGTGCTGGTTTGCGTAGGGCTTTTTGGTTTGTTTTGGATGTAGGTAATGGTTAAGGGATATGGTTACTCAATATAAATCCATAAAATATGTGGGTAATGGAAAATATGTCAGCTCATGTAGCAAGTATTGGAAAAAAAAATGATACAAATTGTCTGGAAAATCCATAGAGTCACAAAGCCTGTGAAAATCTGCATCAAATTTCAGAATAAACTTTCTAATAGTAGCAAAAAAAAACCCAAACAATATCAGAATGGAGCTTAATTTTATGAAAAATTCTCTGCAGTGATACTGCACTATAAAATTAAGTGATTTTTTATACTTAAAAGGGTAGTGATGACAGTAGTAAAAGAAAACAAGGCAGGCATAGCATGTGTCTATAAGTAACTTGTGAGATACTTGAGCCACTATAGTAAAAACATATTCTGTTCATTCAGTGTAACTATGAGTGTAATAGATTATTGCACTTTTGTGTTTTAAGACTTCTTCCCCTCTTCCAGATAACAGTGATCTGATTGCTTGTACAGTGATAACAAAAGATGGGGGTCAAGTTCAAAGGTTCCTGGCTGTGGATATTTACCAGATGAGTTTGGTTGAGCCAGATGTTGCCAGGCTTGGCTGGGGAGTCGTTAAATTTGCAGGTCTTTTGCAGGTAAGGGAGATTTTTAACCTACCTACATATTTTTTTCTCAAGTGATAAACTGTATCTAAGTAGTATAATACCAACATTAATATTGAAATACTAATACCGGTATTCTCTTACACTTGAGCTTTATTGCATGCTTACCTGTTTCTTCTGTTACTTGGGTAATTTGTACTTTTAAGAGTTATCAATTTTTATGAAGTTCATATGCCTAATTAAAGGGACACTTTAAAATGAGGTGACTCTCCCAATATACATTCTATTTCAAAACCCATCCCTAATAGTTAATGGGATGTGTTTGTCTGATCACTGAAATCCCACAGAATTAGGATTGAGCCCCAAGTGCTTTTTTTCTCAACACAGTAGTGTTGGAGTTCTCATCCTCATATAAAAGTAGAGAAGGTGACAGGTCATCGCTTTACACTGACCTCTGCTTGTACAACTACTTTCAAAAACTTAGAAAAGTCAGTCAAAAATTGGTTTATTTAGGCATAGTAAACTATCAGGAAATAAAAGCATTAATGTTGCTATAAGATAAGAAGCAGACATAAACAAAACATCTAAAAGTACTAATTTCTGTATTTTTGAATTTAAAAAAATGCTTTCTTAAGAGTTTTAAATGTTACCGTAGTGTGCTTTTTTTTTAATGCTTCTATTAAATCTTCAGGTTTAAATGCTAGCTTTTCCATTGATTACTTTCTTTTGTTTCTTTTCAGGATATGCAGGTAACAGGAATAGAAGATGATAGTAGGTCTCTGCACATAATAATTCATAAACCTGCTTCTAGTCCTCATTCTAAGCCATTCCCTATCCTTCAAGCTACGTTTATTTTTTCGGATCACATTCGCTGCATTATAGCGAAACAGCGTCTTGCTAAAGGTCGGATCCAAGCTCGGCGTATGAAAATGCAGAGAATAGCAGGTTAGTGGTTGTTCTGAAACCATGTATAGCAAATCACACTGTAAGGCAAGATTGTTTTGCAAAAAAAATCATAAGTGAGATGTCACTGAAGAATTTAAATGGGTTTGAGTTTCCAATAGCTTTTATTGGAGTAAAAATTGTATTTTGATATATAAGTGATAAAGATCACATCAAAGAGAGGATGAAAAAGGAGGAATTGCATATCATGGTGTTATACAGCTTAATGCTTGGGCATGATGGTGATGAACAATCTGCAAAGTTAGCAGCTAGATTTCTCAGTGTTTGCTGTCTTTTCCAGTGTAATTGCAACTGTAATTAGGAAGTAAATGCAAGTGCATTTTAAGCAGCCTGGAGATAGTGCTAAGATTCTGGGCCAACTGAATTTATTTTCACTTACTCTTCCTCTTACATATTTTTGAGTAACAAAAGTTATCAATTGTTATTAAACATAGCTCTCCTGGATCTTCCTGTTCAGCCTTCAACTGAAGTTCTGGGTTTTGGACACAGTTCTGTGGCTACGTCACAGCACCTTCCGTTCAGGTTTTATGAGCAGTCGCGACGTGGTAGCAGTGATCCCACAGTGCAACGGTCGGTCTTTGCCTCTGTGGACAAAGTTCCAGGTAAGACAACACTCATTATCTTGTATGTAATTATCAAAAGGTTGCTGGGTACAGTGTGAAAATGATTTTTTCCCCGAAATTGTTGAGTAATGTGGATTACTTCTGAAGCAGAAAAATATCCATGGTTTACTACTCTCAAGTAAAACATTCAAAGACTGAGATTAGACCTGTTTTACAGTCTGAATGTTGTGTGGTTCGGCCTTTGAATTCTCTGGTAAGTTTTGTTGGGGAGGCTCTCTGCCTTGGCAGAAGCTTCCTGAGGCCCTGCAGCAAGGTTCTGTGAAGCTGGTTGATAAATACAATAACTTCTTTGTATCTGCAGTGTGCAGAAATTTGGTGATGCCACCTGTATCTTAAACGAAAATCCTTGGGCTCTGTAGATGTTTCTGCTCACACAGCTTGATGTGGGCAGCCATATAAGTGTTGGTATCTCTACAGAGAAGTCTGAAGGAACCACAGAATGTATGTAAGAGAGGTCAAACTTTTAATCAGCTTGAGTTCAATATAAATATCCAGTATAATATTTTAAATAGAAACAAGTAATGATAACCATCGAGCTTAATGTAAATTCAGTGGTTCTTTTTATTATGTTTAGTTGCCTAGAGCCTCAAACCTTCAGTTTATAAAGTTCAATTAACAGGTCAGACCATTAGCAATAGCTGATACAGCATCTAGTGAACATAGTTTGTCTTGCACTTTCAATTTATTCATTTTCATTAAGCTGTTGAGAATTGTTAATAGTGAGATTAATTTATTTGCATGCTGCACTTAAATTTTGTGGCTTACATCTGCAAAAGCTGAACTGTACCATTTGTGTAAACAATGAAAAGTTTTTACATGTGATATGTGTCAGAACACAATTCCAGGATGAAGCTTATGGAAAAATTTACTCATGGGAGAAGAGGTAATAGCAGGGTGTGTATTCCAGGTGTGTGATGAGATATATTTCAATAGTAGTTTCTCCAAAACCACTAGAAGTGTCTTAATACTTTTTCATCCTTTACAAATTGAGTTGAAATATGAATCATCATGTTGCACACGCTTGGTATGCAACACGTCAGTCCGTTGTGCATAGTTGCTCCTTTGAGTAAGTTCTGATCATCCCTCCAGTGCATCCCAATAGCTGGGATACTGAGCACTGAAAAAAAGCCCAGGACTGCTCCTAAAACATCAGCTTTGAACCAGCATTGGAGGGATAATTCTAAACTGAGGCTTGCTTGCTGTCAGCTCCTCATATCCTGCTTCAGCTGAGCTTTCTGTAAGAGTTTTTTCTTCCAAATGATGAAACTTTCCCCTTCTAAATGCAATATTTTTTTAAGTTGAACCTCATACCATTTGAAACTACTTAATTTTGCTGTATTAGTTCAAAAAGATGCACCTTGTTACTAGTAGCTGCCAGTCATTGCACAGAGCTCAGTATTTCTCTGTCCATGCCATTCACAGATTAAAAACGGGGCGGTAAAGCGCCGTACAGGCCGTATTAGCAAGCAGGTGTTCTGCCATGGCGTGACTAAATGAGAGCTTATTTGCCAGAGTTCCTGCATGTGGAGAACAGAAATAATAAAAGCTTTCATATTCCCAGTCAGGTTTTCCAAAAGGCAAATTTATATTGTATCACAAAAATATATTTCCTTACTGCTTTTGACGTAAGACTTCCATGGAAAAGGTGTGGTTGAAAAGATGCCAGCACTGGATATTGCTTGCTGTTTCAGGATCAACCTTCTCTGAGTACACCCTTAGCCATAACAAGTGACTTTATCTCCTAATCTTATTTACTGATTTGTTTATTGCCACACGGTAGCTCATTCAAGCAGCAGGTCCCTTGCTTTGAACTCCCAGAACTGGGTACGCTTGCAGGCCTGGAGAAAAAAAAAAAAAAACATTTGAAGCGCTTCTCCAATAGCAAGGGAGAGGAATCGGACACAGTATGAGCTTTCAAATGTACATTATGTGTATTTTAAGTAATGCTACTGGTGGTAGCCATTAAAAATTATAAGATTATTTTGCCAGAAGTGTTGCTACTTCTCTTGCCTCTGGTTATAAATCACATGCTTGGTCCTTTCCGACTTATCTGCAGTAAACAATAGAAGAGGATTCCAGTCTGCTGCAGATTTTCACACAAGGCTTTGTGCTCATCCGTGATTTTTAGTTTAATAGAAACTTCTGTGTTTTCAAAATTATTAATCAATCAACACCTTTGTGTGTTTGTTTCTTAACAACTCCTATTGTTTGAGTTATGCAGAGCTTATACTATGGGGAAAAAAGGCAATATAGCAATGTTGACTGTTTTATAAGAAACAGGTTTTCCTTTGGTGATGATGTTTTTTGAATGAAAGGGGAGTCAGCAACACCTGGAGTAGGTTAAATGCCTCTCCAGTAGGACGGTGTGAGCTGCAGCAGTGCTGCAACCTCCCCAGGGTTTCCCAGCCACCGTGGAGGGATTCCGAACTGTTCCAGCCCTCCTGAAGCCATCGTTGCATACACGGGGTTTGAGTGCACCTGCAGAGCACTCACATCCTGGGGTTTGCTAGCGTGTTTCTCCTGTTATCTTCTCTTCGGCCTCCCTGGCTGCTTTTCTGTGTGTTGCATCCTATTGGCACCGCTGTTAAAGTATTTCCCTGACCTGTAATTCTGTTGGAAGCTTTCATGTGATGCTTCTAACAAACATGTTTGAACCAGGTTTTGACTGGATGCTTGCCATAGGTCAGCTGAAAACTCCCCAGATGGGAGTTTTTCTAAAATAGATGAATAATCTATCCAGTGCCATGAGAGATTTCCCTATAAAGAAATAAACTGTTGTGTGGTGCAGTTGCTTTCTCACATGCCTGCTGGGCAGATACTTCGTCCTGGGTAGTAAAGACAGCGAGTGCTGGGTTGTGAGCTGTTTCCTGCTGTGAGTCAGGGCTGTTAGGTAATTCTACTGCCAATAAAAAGTAAGCAAGATATTTGAAACAGCAAACGGGTATATTTGCCTTTCACAGAATACAAGGCGGGGGGGAACTGTTAAAACAGTGTACTTTTGGAACAGCAGGGTTCTTTTTGATCCTCCCTTGCCTGTCACTGCCTACCTTTCAGCTTCCCTCCACAAATGACACCTTTCTGCTAGACCAGTGTTTTAACGTGCCCTTACAGTCTTCCCAAAGACGCTCCTGTGTTTCTGTTTATGTTGAGGTGAAATCCCAGGCAATTGTATGCCTTCATCATCTGTAAATGCCTGACACTTATTAGTGTTTATATTTAATTGGGAAGTCTCATAATCAATCGGACTTACTACCTGTGTACACTAATATCTGCATGTAAACTTCCCTGCATACTTCTGGAAATTGCACCTTGAGGGAGTAAGTGCACAATTCCCATGCACAGAGGAAGGGAAGAACTAAAGAAACCTGCAAGCTGTCAAAGACTGGAGCGAGGACTGCAGAGGAAGGAGCAAGAATTGCTGGATTGTATCAGAATAGGGGCAGATGCCAATCAGAAGAACTTGGAGGAAGCCAGAAAAAAACTTGTTTAGAAAGAGCTCTCAGACTCTCTATTAAATGTTCTGTGTTCTAGGCTGCAGAATGTTTGACTTACGAGAAGATAAAGAGTAATAAGTGAACTCTTCCAAGCTAATTACTCACCAGTCAATCTTTCTGTGCTGTCTTGCAGGCTTCGCTGTAGCGCAGTGCATAAATCAGCACAGTGCATCACCGCTGTCATCGCCGTCACCCTCAGGTGGGAGCGCAGCCCGCTGCGATCCGGGGGCTGCGAGCTCCACTGCCACCCATGCTGCTGCACAGAGCCCATCAGGTACTGAATCTCTCCGCTCAGCCTAGGATCCAAGGCATTATACATTAGTTTATAATAAGATTAGTTTACCGAATTACTGTCTTAACTACATGCTAGGACTTCATGGTTTTAAAGCACTTGGTCATTTCTCCAAGCCAGTTCAAGTAAATTGCAATGCAAAATTTAGTGATCTTTTCAGATTTCTGGAGCTCTGTATTCAATAAACAAGTGGCATCTTTCAGCGATGATCTTCAGTACTGGAGAAGTAACTTCCACCATGTCTGATTTGTCTCCTAGCAGATACAGCTTTTTTTTAATTGAAATTATTGGCTTGCATAAAATTATTGTAGGAGGCTTCACAGGAATCACCTCTTCTGAACTGGGCAGCATTTGCTTTTATGTGTTTAATACTTATTACAAATTAACTATCCATATAACTAATCGTTCTTCCTTTATGTGTTGTACTAGTAGAGAAACCTATAGCTATTTATTCTGAATGCCAGTTATATAGTAGATGACCTCAAGATGGAGCTGAGCAAGAAATTGATGAAACAGCATATTGAAATGCTCTCATTCTGCAACAGCTCTGATCCATTTAACAAACAAACAAAAAACCCTCCAGACTTTTTCAAGCCGCCCCCTCATTTTGGTAGTACCTGCAGTGTTGGTCAGTCTTTGAAATGTTGTTCCGGCCCCTCTATTATGGCACAGCATTTTACCTTCATTTGAAAGCCTTGTGTCAATAAGTTTAAACTTTTTCTGCAATCATACCAAGAATGATGCAATCTTTATTATGCATTTAGTGTTCCCTAGGTCATAAAATGCCTTAGTATCAGTGAGCACTGTCAGGAGATCAATACGCACTATGTATCTGAAGTGGCCACCACTTAAAGGGGTAAGCAAAGGCTGCCTGGGAAGTTGGTGGACAAGCTGGAAAGCTTCTAGCACCCAAGCGCCAGCTTAAAAACATATTAGGATAGACTCACATACAGTCAAAATATCCTTGCAGTAGGTACAATTTCTGGAGTAGCAGTTGTGGGTTTTTATGCAGTCTGTTCAAAACTGTGGAAGGATCTTGTTTCATTGGTGAGTCATTACAGTTAATCAGTCTTTTGAGACAGCAGACAAATAGGTGGAGGTTGCACAAAGGGAAGAAGTGGTAGGATTCGTCAAAGACAAAGTTTTGTCAAATTTTGTCAAATTTGTCAAAGTTCTTGGCAATGCTGGCAAAGAGATTAAAAACCATTTTGTTATTGTAAATGATATGGTAGTTCACAAATATCAGAGCAGCATACTGCATGTTTCAAACAGATCTTTCCAAGTGCATGTAGTCTGACTTCTGTGAAAAACTGAGTAGATGCAGAGCAGATAATTCCCCAGGTAGTGTAACAAGATAGTACATTAAAGAAGAATAATCACAGGCTTCAGTTACAAAAATAAAGTCTCCTTATTTAGCATGCAGGCACTTAGTTTTCCTTCAGTGAAAAAAGCCTAGTGCGAGGAGGCTGGTCATGTTTTTGTTTGTTTACAAAAGAAAAATCAAAGGAAGGTTTTAAGTCTGTTTTTCAGTGTCTGCATTTTACATGCATGAACTGCCCACATGTAGCATGACCTACATTGGGGCGTAAAGTGTGTTCAAAATGCCATGTGTCATGCAGGAAAGAACTTTGCTGCTTCTCAGGCAGGACCTAGGGGCACTGCTAGGATATGATTTAGCCAGGGTAGTTGTGGTGACACAAGAAGTCTGCCCTGGTGCTCTGGGGATGGTGGCCTGCAGCAACCGCGGTGGAAACACCCGGGAGGAGCTGCCGTGGCAGCGCCCGGTCAGCAGCTGGCACGATCCAACCCCTCCGGAGCCGGGCCCGGGACAGGGGCGTTGGTGAGCCACTCCCAAAAGGTCCCCAGTGACCTGCAGTGCCAGAGCAGTTTTGTGATCTGTGTCTCTGGGAGCAGGTTTTGTGCATTAACTGATTTATTCAGTTTATTGCAGGTTGGTATTGAATAGCAGCAAAGCTGGTGTTTATGCTCTTCGGTGAAATCTAAGCCCTTTTTCATTTAACTTGAAGGTTGTTGAAGCCAAGCTGCTTTACTCTGCCGAGAGATAGAGGGGGGTTACATGGTGTGAAGGGACATGAAAGCTTGTGCCCCTTCACAGGGGCAATAACAAGTAGCTGGTGGACAGCAAGCAGAGTTGCCAAGATCTGTTTTGTGCCTCGTGGTAGCACTTGACTGCTGCCACCAGTCAGTCATATGTGGGTCTCCCTTCTCATTTCCCATCCCATTTTAAGCCCATGCACACGTGTGCACACAGGCAGTCGTGCTCCTGTGAGCACGTAGAGGTGCTCCCTGTCCCTGCTTCCCTTCTGGGCTGTACTTTTTGCCCGCTGATGAGTTGGTCGTCCTTGAAGAGTGGGATAGGAATCTGCCCGCGTTGCCCAGGGAGTTCAGTCAAAGAAGGCCAGCCAAGGAGAGGGGAGATGGGTGCATGGACTTCGAGAAAACTAGTCCAACTACCTTCTTGAAGGAGGAACATCTTAAACCTCAACAGCTCTTTGGCAGTGAACTCATGGTTATGCTGTCCTAGGCTTCTAACTCTTGAGATGCAAACTGTACCAGTTGGATTCAGTTGAAGTGACACTTCTAGCCTTCCTAAGATTTTGGAACATAATACATTGACGTTTGCATAGAGCAGTGATGTGAATGAAATAGAGAAAAATTACATATTAGTGGAGAAAAAAACGATGTCACAAGGTATTGCATATATTGACAATCAAATATAAAAGAGCTTTTGCAAAATGTATTGCAGGAAAAAAAAAAAACTTATATTAAAAACACTTGCTATAACTCCTAGCGGGCATCATAGTATCTTACTAATGTGTGGAGGGAGCTTAACTAAACTTGCGTAAAATCACCTGACTTTTATGCATATTTCAGTCACAGTAAGAGAGCAATAGTCGCACTGACTGCTTTTTAATGAAGAAATTAATCTTCTCCTGAGTTTACCAACTACCGTACCTGATGACTATCACAACACTTTATGGCACTGGCACTTTAAACCCTAGCTGCTCCCACATTTGCAATACTGAAGGATTAAGTTTAACCTTTTGCAATATCTCTGTTCCTTAAAATGGAAAAAGCAGAAGCTGTTCATTAAGGAAAGGAGAGTCCCTGTCAAGACAGGAGAAAGAGCATCAGGTTCTGAAAGTGCTGCTGTCAGGTGGTTTTTTATATACATATACTTAACATATATTTAAATTTATATATTTAAAACTTTAAATGAACGAGTCTGTGTTGCTGTGCATAAGATAAAAAGGTTCTTTTGCTAGGCAGATTTTAATCATTAAGTTTCTGAGCTTAGAATCAGTCTCTTGTTGGCTGCACTTACTGAAACTGTACACTTTTGTGAGGTGCTTATTTTTATATATACCAAGAATTAAGATAAAGCAGCTCTCTTACAGTGAGTTAGCATTCTTCCAGGAGTGTCTGTGTGTAACTTCCTCTTGGCTGTATTTTATTACTTTTTAAGTTGTTTAAAGCTCTCAAATACATTTGACTCCATTACTTAAGAAAATATTTATGCTAAAGCAGTGACTGTCAAGGGCTGCAGGAAGCATTGATCTTCTGTGCCATTTATGCTATATTTCATGCTTTTGGCAGATATTGATGGTAAACTGTCTAAAATAAGCAGAGAGCTGTCCCTTGTTGCACAGAATCAATTGGATTCTAGTCTGTAAAATAAAATATATATACACACCAACAAGAGGATGCTTAATCGAGCATGGAGACCCTGTAAAAGCGTTGCCTGCCATCTCCCTGAACCCATTCCTCTCTCCCCTCTCTGAGCAGTAATGTGAATGTGCTGTGACTGTTTCTGTTCTGTGATGCTAGCAATTTCCTAAGTAAGTAAGAAATGCTTTTGTTTCTTGAAAGTTTCATTTCTGAAACTTTCTATGCACCAAGCTTCATCATCCTAACTGCTGATATCTTTTAAAAACACTGCATTTGGCTATATTATCTTCCAAATGTAATACTTAAGTTTTTTGTTGCATGGAAGCTGTGCTTCGTGGTCTGAAGCACTGTCACCTTCTCAGTAGTGCTCTTACTTACTGCCAGTGAGAATCGGAATAATGCTATATTAACAGGATCTATAAGAAAATATCTTCTTTTACTCTTTTAAAGCGTGAATCATATTGTAATGCAGAGCCCTGCCAGTCCAGCTCAGTGTAACTCCTGTGCGAATTGCAGGACTTAGCCCAAAGCATACCCCATACATTTCCAGATAGGTGAGAAAAAAGAACTTCAGTTAAATGCACTTTTATTTCTAAAGAATGAATACTTCCACCTGTGAAAGTATTTTCTAAAGTGACAAAGCTCTTGGTATAGTCGTAAATAGAACTCAAGATATCAGCAGTTACGGATGTGTCCTTGTCACTTGCTCTTGTTGCTACTCTAACGTTATCCTTTGTCTTCGTTCCAGTTTCCCCTCCATGTCTCGCTGTTAAAGCCTTCGTTTGATATTTCACTGTGTTTTCCTCTAGTAAGATCTGGCAGGAAAGGACGACGGCGGGTGTTTAGTCTGTCGGAGGCTGACAGTCACGGTGGACACTGGGTTTAGGTCTTCGAGCAGCAGCTGCAGCCGAAACTCACGCAATATCAATTCAGGCAGGTTCCTCCGTAAGATTTCGAGAGCCCCCAATGCTGAACAGAGCCTAATGATGTTTGATTGCCTTGCGAACGGCACGGGTGGAGATGTAGGGGCACTGAAGGAAGTATCTTAAGTATTCGCTACACATGCTGAGAGTCATGCAGTAATCAGCAGTCTCTCTAAGCCTCTTACTCAGTTTCTTCCATTATTCTTTACTCTCTGGCCAAAAGATTGAAGTCCTGCTTACCAAGAAATCATATATCAAACCTCCAGCTTCAAAGCAGCTCTGGCTTCATTTGCACAGGGTTGGAGTGGAATTCAGCGAGCTCAGGTTCCTTAATGGGCAGGTGTGCAGGTAAAAGATGGACATAGACTTAAAAAGATTTCACACTTTCTCATTTATAAGAACTTTTTTGACTTGAATCTAACTTATTTCTTTTTTCCAACCATCATGAGCATGAAAATATTTTACTCTGTTAATATTATGGAAACATGCTTTGTTATTTTATAGATTTAGTTTGAATGCTCTGGAGTGTTTTGTTTGTTTGTTTTGTTTTCCATACATGCTTCATTGCTCTGCAGCTTAGGACACTTTTCTGTTTATTAAGTATTATGTTCTTTCCTTGCTCTGCTCTTTTCTATCTTCCTTCCCTAATTATCACAGTTATATTCTACTACATGTGATTTGTTTTCAATTTTTTTCTGTAAAAATAACCTTGGTAGTGTTATAGAAGCACTGAACAAAATCTAAGGTTGCCGAACACTTTATTTCCTTCTGCATCCAGAGCCAATGTTCTCTTCTTTTTTTTTTTTTTTTGGGGGGGGGCTTTTCTCTTCTTTTTTTTTTTTAGTGAGGGTGCATCTTCCTGCTGTCTATACCAGTTTCATGGACAACAAGACTTCAGATCATACATAAATACCTATGTAAATATTTAGTTCATTTTCAGAATTAGATCTGAACTTAAACTGCTTTGAAGTTTTTAGCCTCGTAGCTTTTCTATAAGGTCTGCAAGGTTTCAGCTGTCCTGAAATATGTACTCAATTAACAGAGAAGTGTTATGCATACAGTCTTTTCAGATCAAGATAATGATCCAATTTTTTTCATTGTAATTTCTCTTATATTCCAAAATTTTGTACCAAATTTTTATTTGCTTTCTGCCCCTGCAGCAACTAGGGGCGATTTGCTAATCCCTGTTAACTTTGGCAGTTGTGCCATGGTGGGTTACTGCAAATCTGTCACTGCTGCCCTTAAATACTGTAACAGGGGAAAGAAAGTAAAGTTCAGACTAATGGAGTATTGAAGGTAGAGGAGAGGCAGGATTACTGCTAGCCATGACAAATAGCACAGCAGAGCTTTGCTTTTGCATTTCTATTTATAAACATTGCAGCTGAAATTAAAGGAAACAACTACTTTACTTCCTAGTAAGCCTCAGGGGTCTGAATCCTGAATTTTGGTGGCTAATTTTACCATACTTGTAGATTAAAATAGTGTTGGCGGTGTTTAATGTTCGTTCCTTTTTTTTTTTTTTTTTTTTTTTTTTTTNGGGGGTTTTTTATGTTTTTTCTTTTTTTTTTTTTTTTTTTTTTTTTTTTTTAAGATTTTGTAAACTCAGAAATTAAAACCACTGCCAAGAAACTCACTTTTTCTTTCACATGTTTAAATGTTAGCATTTATCTTGGAATTCAGAGAATTGAGACTTTAGTTCAATATTTTCTTAGCAACTTATTTTCCATGCAAACCTTTTATCACTTCCTCTGTTATCAGTATCGTGTTCTCACTAAGGCTTCTTGACAGCTAATAAGAATCTGCAGTTACTCCTGCATCTGTCCTAGCTGTTCAAAATTAGTGATGTCCCCACAGAGACAAGGGTTGTTTTTTGCTTTGTTTTACAATCTATAACATTTGTTTTTCTTGTTAAAGCAAGCAGCTTTAGCACAGGTTCAGCAAAAAGTAAAATAGAGCATTTCTCTGAAGTGAAAATACACCTTTGTTTGGGTTATTTCAGCAGAAAGATGAGAAAACAATTGTCTTGTACTGATATTCCAGATTACTCCTTACTTCTTTGCTCATTTTTCCTTTATTTTACTTTGTGTAGAGTGTCTTTTCCATTCCATACTTTGTTTTCTTCATGTTCATGTTCTTCTGTTCGTGTTTCCTGTTATTTTGCAGGAATGATTGGAATCATATTGAAATTGATATGTTTTTAGGTTGTTGTTTAAAAAACAGAATGAATTCTCAGGTGTTATACTCACTACATTGCCTTGTAGATTTTTCTGCAGATGCCTGTACGCTTGAACACCTGCTGTTTATTGTAAGGGCTCTAAAAACGGGCTGTCTTGAAGCTGGATACCTGTTACTTGAGTGGCATCAATTACCCTAATATGGAAAGAAAAACCTTGCCTTGTGTGGGAAGATTTACTCTGTTGGACTGTACCTCTGCCTGTCCCCTTCATTCAGCACCAGCAGAGCTGCATGAGCAGTTTGCTTGATATTTAGCTAGCATTTTAAGGCAGAAAATGGCAGTACAGGCAGTATAAAGAGCTACTAAAATGGTTTTCCTTGGGTGGGGAGAGCTTAGCAGCACATTGATTTTCTGTGTGATGCCACTGCTTATTCCTAGTTTTATCCAGTCTGTGCTCCATGCTTGTGAGCAGAAGAGGCATTTAACAAGAGTCTGCTACAAACAGGCTTGTTCTGTGGCAGTAAACACGTTGTTCTGCTGTTCTCCTCCTGTTCTACCTTAGCTCCTGTGCGTAGCTCAGCTCTCACCTGAATCTGAACGTGACTCCCACAACTGAGGGAGGCCCAGGCAGCCTCTTGGGAAGATGAAAATCTTACAGGGGCTACCTGGTTGGTTCTGAAGAGCTTCCCCGCCTGAGGTGGTGGGTGCTCGTGTCAGTCTTCACTAGATTCTGGTGAGGCTTTCTTATTCTATCTCTTGACTTAATCTTACCAGGTATATTACAGATATTGCTGCAAATTATAATATTAAATGAATGCATTTTGTCATCTCTAATGAGAGCAGTTTACTGCTAGCATTTTACACGTTGCCTTCATAATATTCCGTGTATTGTTTCTGAGTACTAAAAAATGAGTGTGTACGCATAGTGCTTCACAGAACTGCATTTTCCACCTGAGCACTATTTTTAATGGATATTTAAGAATATATTAGGCTTTAACACTCCAAGTATGCGCTAACTTGAATGTTTCTCAATGTTTTCTTTGATAGATGACTCTTCAGCTCCCGAACAGCCTCAGGTGACCGTTTCTGGTCAGACGATGTTGATTGATGAAACTCTTTCAGCTGTCACAAAGTCTAGCAAGAACCTTGTAAAAACCAGTGACATAGAAACAGCAAACCTGTCCCCTAGCCTGATTCCTGCACAGCAGCCCACAATCTCACTAATATCGGACGACAACGCGGACGCCCTGAGCGTAGAGTCGCTCACGCTGGTGCCGCCGGTGGATTCCCACAGCATCCGCACGTTCAGCTGCATTCCACAGGCCTCCTTGCAGCCCGAAGGGGAGGTAGGCAAGAAGACAGATGGGATGGAAGAATGTTCTGACTGAAGACAACCTTCACATCGTGAGGAATGGTGAAGCAAATGCAGCCTCTTTCTTGGTCCTTTTTAGGGCCAAGTGCGGATACTTCTTGAACCCGCAGAGGCCAGCTGGCTCACAGGAGGAGACCTGCTGATGACAGAGAATATTGGCAGCTTTAATCAGATGTTCACCATATTCAAACCGAGGATAAGGGGGAACTGTTTTGAATCTGGACTGGATGTTTCCACACCCTTTTCTGTTATACAAGAACACTGAAATCTTTCAGAGCACCTACTTTCTTTAAACACAGTTGCAGCTGCAGGAACTAGCTTAGTTATTAAAGCTCTACAGTATTATGGAGAAGTGAAGAAATTTGGGATCCCCGCTTTCAAGATATTGAATCATTATTTCTTTGAACCTGAAGACGCGCCATTGACAAGGAAAAAAAGGATATTATAGAACAGATGTATCACTTCCACTTGAGACAAGCTGGGGTTTTTTGTTTGTTTTAAGTTTGGTTCTGTTTTTTTTTTTTTTTTTTTTTTTGGTAATACTGATCTCACTCAGCTTTTGGAGGTCTGCACGGTAACAGCAGGCTTGGCCACTTCCAGTGTTGTCTTCATAGGACTCTAAACTTCAATATTGTATTTTCCATGTGTAATATTTATTTCAAAGTTTGATTCAAAGCAAATATCTATTTTTTTTTAAGGGGAAAGCCTGAAATATTCAGGTTAACATAAGGGATTTTTGAGGCTTCTTTAGTCTTTGCCTAACCATTTGCAGAGGAATGTAAAATATTTTAAGAGATTGTTATAATTTGTTCGTTTACTTCTGAGCGTCAGATTGCTACTCATCCGAGGGATGAAGAAATCCATTCTAAAGGAGGACAGTTTTTAGAAGCAAACAATTGAAAGAGTGATTTGCTTTTTTTTCTTGCTTTTTTTTAGTTCTGCATCTTCAGGTAGGAGAAGGGCCACGACAACTAGTTGATAACTCCAAGTACAAAACATAACAAGGAAGGTATTTTTTCTATCTGGAATAGTATCATCGTTTAAAAAGGAAAAGAAAAAAAAGTTAAATTGCTGCGTAAAAGTGATTCTGATCCTATGCCTGCCTTTGCTTCATAGATCCTGATACTGAGATGAGAAAATAATGGAAAAGGTTGATTAAAGTTTGGCATGTCTCTTGCTGACTTGATTCATAACTTAACCACAGTGTGTTTAAGCTTTCTCATCAGTTTCCATGTGTGCTAATTTAATTTTTAGTAAGGGAACGAGCAGAATGTTAGTGATGTCTCCACACAGCGTTACCAGGTGCTCTGTGGCTCTGAAAAGTTGGGACGACTTTTTACAGTCTCGCTCTACATGAAATTGTGATTTCAGTCATCTGTGCAATGTTTCCTGCTTCTGTCTCCACTTGCATTGATCTGATTTCAAATAGGTAAATCTGAAGAGTGTGTGGGGGGGGGTTTGTTGGGTTATTTATTTATTTATTTTTTAAACCTGCTTCCAGTTTCCATTCTCTTAGTAGCTGCCTTCTGGCTGCCAGATGGCATACTGACCTCATTTTAAATATTATATCTGAGATTGACTAATGCAAAGGAAAACCTTGGTCACTTTTTCAGTCTTTTTTTAGTGTAATAACTTAATCATTGCAAAACATGCATATACCAAACATTTGCTATCGAAAGCCAGAAATTTTTCTTTCCTTATCAGCTTTTGCATGCTATCTTGTTGGTTCCCAGTTTTCTTTGGCTTTCACTTTGATTTTCTGACCATTTCAGATAGGCTCAAACTCCAAATGAAATATGAGAATTAGGCATTCTCAGCTCTACTGTGGAGGTGGGATGAGAATTTGGCCTTACAGCTGGAATGAGTCCTCATTTTTTTGGCCGTACACTTTAAGTTTACACTTACATGTACTTAAATTTACGCTTAAGTGTAAGTTTACACTGCAGCTCATGTAGATGTACCTGAACTAACCGAGGCATCAGCAACAGTTTGGCCACAGGGGCCACGTAAATAAATGTTTATTAGCTGAAGTGATTGCAGACTACACTTACTCTAAGATGTGGCAGTATTACACTGTAGCCCTAATAATATTTTAAAAAAGCATTATAAAAAATGATGCCTTACTTAATTCGAAAACATTTTATGGTAGCTGTTAACCTTAACTCTTGACCTAGATTACAGAAAATGCCACTGTGCAGGCGGAGTCCTCTTAAACAGAATTAATTTTAGACGAGAAAAACCTTGATCTTTATTTATCTAATTTAAAATCCAATCCTAGCAAGATTAGGGCTTTGCACAAAGAGGCTTTTTAATGGGCATACCCAAGCTCACTCCTGAGCCATCCTGCTCAGCAAATGGGACCAATGCAAAGAAAGCTGACTTGGTTTGTGCTCTTCATTAACTTGGAGTGGCTTTTAAATCCCATGACCAACTGTCTCCAGAGCTCCCCACAGAAAATAGATACTGCCATTAAGAGAATAGAAGACTAGGTCGGTTTTGCAGCCGTTTCTTGCAGAGCTTTGCAGGACGAGGGGTGATGTAGTGGGGTGTCTGTTCACAGCTCGGGCCAGAGCTGTCTGTGGATGTGCAGGGTACCCGGGGAGCTCTCACCGCACCAGCCTCACCAGTGCCACTGTGTGTGACCAGCCTCAGTCCCTGGGTTGTGTCTCTGGCATCGCTTGCTCCAGTGTCTGTATGGGCTGCCTGGGCTTCCTGCTGCCGTAGGGGAGTTCAGAATGTAACAGGACAGGGGAGACCGAAATGGCTGTCATCTGGCAATCGCTTTTCTCTAAAACTATGATGTTACTGATCTGCGATTCCTTGAAGAGTATCGTATTAATCTCTCTTATCAGAAAAAAAAATCAAGGGCTGTTTCCTCATCTCCCCCTTTCACTGTAAAAAGGAAACTCAACCAAGAAAGCATTAGCACATCAGCCACAAATGTAATTTTTTTCTGAACAAAAGTTGATTTGAATCAGCATAACATCACATTTTGTTAAGCAAATCCAGACACCCCATTGCAAATGACAAGAGCATTACACCACTGACCCTTTGAGGCTCAGCCAGAACGGGAAGGTGAGGAAACTAGAGCCAATTTTAAGAGATATGGAAACAGTGCAGAATCCTCATGTTTTACCAAAATTTTACTTTTTTAAACAACTGTATGTTGCCATCTCAGACCTTTTACATCCCGCTTGCTCTTCCTGGCCCTCTCCCACAGTGCACAGGGCTGGACAGCACTTGAGCTTTCCCCCCCCTGGAGAGGAACGACTGCCTAATCTGGGAAAGAAGACAAAAAAGAGCACTGAATGGGAACGGCTGCCTCACTAGCGAAGTGATGCTTGCAACTTCAAACCTGTGCAAGTTGTTGTTGGTTGTTCTTTCAGAATTTTTGCAATTGAAGGAAACCAGGCATTCTTTTTTATACAGGCAGTGTAAAACAAATGTGTTAGAAACTTGATCATATATATTACTACTACTACTGTTTGCCTGTGAGGTCCTGAGTTACTAACAGTGTAAGGGCTGAGGTCGTTCATATTTTCCACTGCTGACTTATGATAAATTCCAAATCAGGTTCTCGTTCTTTAAGTTAAGCTGAGGGTGGCTGGGGTTATGTCCAGACCTGCTAAAGGGCCTT
Source organism: Crypturellus undulatus (assembly GCA_013389825.1). Lineage (NCBI taxonomy): Eukaryota > Metazoa > Chordata > Aves > Tinamiformes > Tinamidae > Crypturellus > Crypturellus undulatus. Next base: position 116,960 of record VWPW01001919.1, read on the forward strand.
TTCAGCCTTCTTCAGTGTACAGCGCAGAACTCCTTTTGAGTCACCCACTGAGGAACAATTAGGGCTTATCTTTCACAGTGAAATTTCCATTTTTGAAATACTGTTGCTGAAGTAGAGGCATGTGACATTCAAAATCCCTTCTTCCCTATCCAGAATTTGACTGCAATCTGAATCGGGGCTCCCAGTCGAAGTCAGTGTGTGGTGTGATTCACACAGACCCTTTCCCCACAGTGACAGCGCAGTGGGGAAGGAGAATTCATCTGTTGTGGATTTGAAGTGTTTTTGTGCTCTCTTAAAGAGGGTTCAAGTAGTTCAGGTACAGCAAAATCAGCAATACTCAGCAGCTCTGAAGTTATAATGCTTTTTCCAAGTGCGCAGTAAGACAGGAGTAGCCATAACTTTCACACTTAGAGCAAGTGGCCTTGGTTGATTGCTTTAACCAACCTAGAAATTCAATAATTGCCCTGTAATTGAGTGTCATTTTGCTAATAGGAAATGGATTTTTTTCATAAAGTATGTGAAACTATGAAAACTCTTTGCTTAAAGACAAAGCTCTTAGGTGATCAGATGTAGAAACATAAAGCCACTGCATAAAAGTAAGCACTGGTGCGATGTGTTGCTTGTGCTCTAGTCACTTTTCTCCCCTTTGTGCAAATAGTGGAGGTCAAGGACTGCAGAATAGCCCAAGGAGCAATGTTGCTAGCCAGTATGTGCTGCTTTGCCAAAAGGTGGGCATGCAAAAAAGTGCTGATGTTGCCTTCTGTAGCCAGCCTAAGCATCATGGTGAGTTGCTTTTACATGGCCCTTGCACGGGCAGTTGCTGTCTAGGGAGCTCAACCTGTTAGTCCTGTGCTGGAGGGAAGGAGGTGGGAAGGGACATGGATGGGGCAGCCGTGGGATCTGGGATCGGATCCTGCATTGGCAGGAACGCGCTCCCAGGCCAGCCTGCTGCTCCACACGCCAACCTCAAGGGTCCAGATACCCGGTTTGTTTGAAATCCTCCTCCTCACTGTCACCCTTAGAGAATCTTGTCTCCGCTGTCGCTGTTTGACCACCACTGCCCAACCCTAGCACTCTGCTAGCCTAAACACTGATATCTAAAAGTCTTTTTAGGAGAGTCAGTCTCTTGTCTTACCTGTTTTGCTGCTCTCATCTTTCCCCACATTGGTAGCACAAAAAGAGATGAATGTTACAAATTTACTTTTATTAGATCCTGAAAAATAGGTGGTGACCGAAGCAGGACTTGGTAGTGCATGGGCTTTATTTGCAAGGGGGGAAGGGGAAGGAGGGTGCTTATTTTTATTTTTCTGCTTCTCAGCACTTTTGATGAGTAACAGGCACAGGGGGGATGCAGTTCTGCACTGAATCTCAATCAGAAGGCTCTTTCATATGGAAGCATATTTTTATAGTACATTTGTACAGAATTAACCCTATTTTGAGCTCCCAAACATTTTTAGAGATCTGCACATTGCTCAGATTCGATTCCTTTGGAAGATGTTGTAAAGTATGTATTTTATGTTTGCTAATGTATTAAAAATGTAAAACTAAACTTTGCTTGTCTAATAAATATACACTGTGGAGGTACCAGTTTTCTTTTTATTTGCTAACTTGATTGATTCTTAATGAGTAGAAAAAGCAAAACTTGTCATTACTGTGACTGTCTTATTAGCATAAATGAAGGCAAGGAGTGTGTTTCTGAAGCAAAATAACTACCTAGAGCATAAGAAACAGATGGTGACTAAGTGGTTGGTAACAAAAATGTTCAGGCTAATATATCGTGTTCCCAGGTTTCCTGAGATCATGATCTTAAGACACACAAGTGAGTGAGTGTGCGTGTCCCGTTTCTCCGTCGCGTTGGATTCGGGCTGCCCGCGCTGGGGGAGCAGCGGTGGTTGCTGGGTGCTGAGTCGAGGCAGATGGGTTGTCCGGCTCTTCCTGGTCAGGAGTGTTTATGGGCTGGCTGTGGCAGATACGGTGAATATGAAGCTAATTGAGAATAGGCTCAAGCTTGCAGGTGTGTGGAAACCAGGAATGCTAGGAGCTGTTTTGCCCATGGATAGCGGGGTGGGAAGCAGATTGCTCCGACTTCAGGGAGCTGCAGGCAGCCCTGGAAACCCTAGGGGTTAACGTCGGGCGTCTCCACTTGCAGCGTGTGTTGGTTCTTCCCTGCAAACTCCTGAGTTCATCTGAGCAGTTCTGAAGTTTTGTTAGTGTTATGCAATGCACTGTGCATAGTGTAGGCATCGTGCAATAGGGAGGAGAGGGAAAAACATATTTTTCTAGAAGAGTTGAATGTACTTGAACTTTGAACAGTGCATAAAGCATTTAGGGAACGCAAAGGACTGTCTTCTGTTGAAATATATTTCAATAATGTTGTGTTTGAAATGCTTTTTGTAATCATAAACCAAGGTCATCCTGAACACACATTTAAATGGAAAAAAAGTCTGAATATAGGGTGAGCTGAATTCTGAAATGTCTTCTCCTCAGGCAATAAGCATTAACTATTTAATGTAAGCTATATCAGACATTCAGAGTAAATGTGGCAGTATCTAATGTTAATTTAAAGAAAAATGTAAATAGGTGTCTGGGAAGGGAGTGGAATTAGCAAATGCTGATGTATGATGTTGAAATGCAGGTTCCTATAGCTGTGTCTGTATTTGCTGGCATTAATCATGTGTCATGGCTGTGAACCCATGTGCAGAATGAACAATAGCCCTTTCTTTGTGAATGGAACTTGGCAATAAAAGCAGTTCTACTGAGAACCTTCCTTCCCTTTCATCTTGTGCGGCAGCCTCTGTACATGAGGGTACTCGGTACCAAACGCACGGTTGAGGAGCTCACTCCGTGAAGAAGCCCGCCGGGCGTGTGCGAACATCGAGCGTTTTGATCTTTAGGCTGATACAGCTGAGTCAGTTGGGTATTGTGTGTGTAGGAAAGAAACAGGAAGCAAAAGAGCAGCAAAGAAGTATGTAGAGGTGATGGAAAGTAGATCAGAACAAGGGTTAAGAGTGGCCGGGTAACATGGAAGTGTCCGTGAACCGCTTTGCAAGGGCCCATCTGCCTGACATGTGTGGTTATTTCCACAGATATATCCTGGGACCCTCTGTCTCTCTGGTACATGTTGCCAGTTCAGTATATGGATCAAATCCAACTGAGTTATTAGTTGGGTTCTTGTTAATTAGCCTCTCTATCCATAGGCATTCATTACAGTCGATATATGTTCCTTGTGAATGTTATTTCTCAAACTCGGCATTGCTCCAGAAGTTTTCTTGGGAAGAAAGACTCCATCCTCCTGGCACCTCGGAGCTCTCCCAGCCTTTTGTCTTGCAGCTCTCCCTCGGCTTCCTGCAAGAGTGGGACATGGAATTGCCAACAGGTTCTGCATCTTGTGATGCCATGCGTGGTCAGAGGAGCAGTACAAAGCACAGCCCTGCTCCTGTCTCCTCATCGTGGCTGGCATGAAACGAGCTCTGCAGGTGGGCACTGCTGCATCTGGGCACTCTTTCATTAACCCTCATGAACACAAAAATCCTACAGCGTGAAATAGTCCTTTAATAGGTAAATCCACAGTTTTAGCATTAAGATAACTTCAGTTATCTCGGCATAGCTGTATAAATAAGCGGAGCTCTGCCAACATAAACCTCTCTAGCAGACAAAACGCACGCTGATAAAGATGCAGCCTGGGGAGACTGATATCATCATTCTTTGGCACGCAGACTGCTGGTACTTGTTTCTATATGAACGCCTGAGTTCAGTGAGGACTTGGCTGTTCTGGTGGGGGACACACTCCTAACAGCATTTTGATGCTCTTGTGTGAGAACTCACATGTCAACAAAGCTGGTGGCAGCGCTTTGTGGTGATCTCTGAGCAGTTACTGCGCACAATGGCCATGCAAACATAAATTTGACAGTGGAATTAAGAATTTTCATGTAAGCTTTCCCCAAACAGCTTAGGTTCATGCCTGCATAACTATTCTGGCATAGTTTATATGAAAACGTTTTTAGGGCTGTTGAAATTAATACAAAAATCTTACTGGAAACATTCAGGAACCTCCCATATTTCATACACTTACAAATTATAGTTTTGTCTTGAACACTTCTTTTTTTTTTTTCCCCGTACAAGAATAGTACAGTAAATCCAAGTAGCCTTTAAAAGTTCACATGAGCATTTGCTTGGACAAAGAACACTTTATTCCTTGGCTTTTCCTCCTTGTTAAAAGAAAGGCCAAATAAAGTAACTTGTGTTTGCCTATGGCAAATTCAGCCATTGTGAAATACTAGTTAATTCTCAGCATAAAATTGGCAGCTCTTAATGTAGTCCCACTTGGCCAATGCAGTTCTTAAAGACGGAAAAAACGTTGGTGTAATTGTCACTTAAAACACAAAACATCAGAACTATATATTAACCGCATTAATCAGCAATGATTGATTTTCCAAGCGATTTTTCCCTGCCCCATCAGAGGCAGTTCCGTGAGGTGTCAGTCTCGCAGACATAGAGCCCGCGTGTGCTGAGCAGGAAAGTGCTGTTTGGAAAGCTGGCAATACTGTGGAAGCAAATGTTTCACTGAACACACGGATGCGGGGATCGTTGGGTCCTTGTTGTTGTTGGAGCTTCGGGCTGGGTGTTTGCTATGTGGGAAACGTTCACAAAATGTCTTGCCAGGCTTCATTTGGTCTTTGTCTTTGCAAAATGAATGGTCCAGTGTATCCATCTGACGCAGAGGACCCATTCAGCCTTTCCATCGCATTCTTCTTACCTCTAATAAAAGCTTCCTACCATTGCATAAGATAAAGGTAGGTTTTCTTGGCTATGACATCTTTGCAGTCCTCAGGCTCTGCAGCTTTCACATGTACCTCCCAGCTCTGCAGCTTATGTTGGACAAGGCGACTGGGGAAGGACTCTTCCTAGTGCGTGTCTTTTCCCACTAGTTTGTACGTATGAGCAGACTGACTTATAATGCACCGTGCGTTGAAACCTCTTTGTGTCAAATGCACCTTGATTATGACTGTGAGAGGGAATGACTGAATGAGAGCAAGGTGCAGAGCTTAACGAGTCCCTGGAATTGGCTGTACATCCAGAAGCCTCCCTGTGCGCCCTGCGTACGCGAGCGCAGCGAACACCTGGGCTCGCGCACGAGCAGACGCGGCGGGAGCTGCTGCAGCTCTGTGCTCAGGAAATCAGAGCAGACTCTCGGGCACGTGCAGTTAAGCCGAACACTTGAGCGTGAGGAAGTCGTGTGACCGTGTGACTGTCACAGTGTTCAGTTGTTTCTGTTTTAGCTGGAAGATGCTACCACTGAGCTTATCTGCAATCTGGAGAGATCTAGATCATGACATTATTAGTACATTTGGGTGCCAGTTTTGTAAAACTGATCTTAACAGGCCAAATTTTTAAAGATTGTGCTGTACCTCGCTTAGAAACAAAACAAAAAACAACAACAAAAATGAGGCCCTTCTGGTCTCAATCTCGAGTCCTCTTTAAAAAAAGAAATGCAATTTAGGCTTACAGTTAAGGAATCTTTTGAATAATTTTGAAGGCTTTTGTCCTTGGCGCCTCATCGCAAAAAGCTGGGCAATGTTGTGCTTGTTGAGCACAAGGCTCTGATCTCCTTCCATCCTTACTGCCTGGCTCCCAGAGAAAACGTTCTGTTTCACACAGGACCCACTTCAGTGTCGGGATGACCGATGGGGCCACCGGGATCTTGGGCTCTGCTTCGCAGTGACGCGTCTTGTTCTCAACTTTAGTGAGCAATAAACACTGGGACACAGGGTGGGAAAGCAGGCCCTTATTTTTACTGCAGAAATAAATTTAGAGTGTAAGTTAATTGGATGAAGACATATCTGTGTAAATTTGCCTTCCTTTCTGGATCATTTATTTGAAGCTATTTCAGCATGCTGAGAAACTGTCTATAAGAAACTGCCTGTAAGCTAAAACTACAAAAGCTGCACTTAAAACTTCATTGAATGAAATAAGTGCCTGGACAGTTGTAGTGATCCGGCTGTCTGAGCTGGTGCCTCATTTGTGATGGGCATAGGAGGAAAGAGTGATGGTTTAGAGCCTCTTGGCACAAAGTTTGCAAAAGCAGTTGGTAAAAAGACTGCAGAAAATAAAATCTAGATGAAATCCATCAAATTGTACAAAGCAGCATTAACCAGACTCTTTGCAAAAGCTAGACTTTTGCAGTGATATTTCCACTATGGTAACTTCCCCATTTTTCCCAAGCATTAAGAAGTAATTTGGTGGTAGTTACCAAACTAGCGCTGATGGAAAAGTTCTTCACAGTTACATCGCTTTGCTTTCATTTCCAGATGCTGTTCAAAGTCGCATGTTGAAGGAGGTGAGTCAAGGAGGCAGCTAGTCACCATCTCCACTGCCAAAGCAGCAGGGATGGTTCAACCTCTAGAGCTGCCAGAAATAGGAGGGGGGAAAAAAAAAGAATTTTGACAAAAATAGGAGAGAGGCAGAATCAACATAATGCCTTAAAGAAATAACATCAAGGCAGCCAGGAGAGGCAGGGCCGACAAAGGTAGACTCTGTTCTCCCCACAGATCCTGGTTTTACCGTATATGTGTGTGCACCCTTCCTCCCTGCACAAAGTGAGATGCTGCCCAGTCTCTAACACTTCTTGCGAGAGCTTCTGCTTCAAACAAAATCCATGGAGAAAGGCACCAATGCAGTGTGCAGCAGCAGCAGGGCTGACTTGGGCTGTCCCAGGTCAAGTACCTGCACTTCCACTTACCCCAGGTGCTCCGCTGCCCGACACATCCCAATAGACTAATTAATGTTATGTTATTATTAATATGCTATTAAGATTATTAAATAATACATTTGAAATTTCAGATATTTGCTGAGGAGGGAAAGAGAAGCCAAAGTTATCCCGGAGGATGGTAACAGCTGCTCCTCTTTGGGCTATCTGGATTTGCCACACGTTGCCGGCAGGTGAACGCGCCTCTGGGCTGAGCAGGCGCTGAGCTCTGCTCTGATGCACGGGACAAAGTCATAGGGGGCTTTGAAGAATGTTAAACACTGAATTTTTAATTATTCCCATTTAACTGTTATGTTTAGTTCTCCTGTACAATCAATACTGGTGACTGAAAGGACCTCTTGATGAAATAACAATCTGAACCATTGTATTTTTGATGAATAACATTATCTGTAATTTCATTCCAAGTTTTCAGAAACGGGCAATTGTTGCCTCTCTCATCAGTCCGTTAGTAATAAGCTGTACTTTTTTTTTTTTTTTTTCTTTTTTTGAAGTAGATTTCTGGGATTCTTGTTTTTCTGGCTAGTCACAAAGGCTAGAAACACTTTTTATTCAATGAGAGCTGAGGTTCACTAGTACCACAGTTCCCATACGAGGATTAAAATGTGATAAAGCCACAAGATCTGGCAATACGAGGGATCCCAGCCCTGCTCCCATGACTCTGTCCTGTGTCTCACTGTCGGTCAGTGCACACAGAATGCCGCTGCACACAACTCACTGTGACAGGTTTTACACATTTGGAAAAACAATTCCTCTTGCATTTTTGTTGCACATCAGGGTGAGGGACGTGGTTTAGCAGAGGTGCTGTTGAAGGGCTTGAAGGTCATGGCTGCGCTCCATGATCTTGAAGGTCTTTTCCAACCCTGATGGTTCTGTGAGTAACGGCGCACAGGAAGTTCTTGGTGATGCGCAGCAGCCAGCCGGCCTTGGGGGAGATTCCTCAGGGGAATGGCAAGCTTAGGACAAGCAGCGTGAGCAACAGATGGGAAGGATGAACTATGGAGATAAGATTTGCATTTTGATTGCTTGGTCAATATATTCATTGGGTTTTGTTTCTGTTTTGATGACTCTCCTTTGTGATATTCCCGGTAATCAGAAGGTAGAAGGGAAATCTCTGCAGAAAGAGGAAATAACAGGGATCTCTCTAACAGCTTCTCTCCTCTGATCTCTGGGTAGCTTCTTAAAGGGACCTGCTTACACAGCCTGTAATCCTTGAGTTCTCTGCTTTGGTGTAGCTTTTTAGGACATGTTTTGATTTAAGACCTAGAAGATTCACAGAAAGGCTGTAATCCTTTGGTTGAAGCTAGTAAAATTTTGAAGTGAATAATCTTGATCTTCTGAGGTTTAAAAACTTTCTCACATAAACAAAAGTAGAGGATTGGTTATATAATTTTAAATCAGGCAGCTCAGGAAAAGGGTTGTGTTGTTGTTTGACAAAATGCTTCGTTTTCTATGTTTCAGTTTTGAGGAAAACTTCAATCTTATTTCAGCTAGATTAAATTATGGAGAAAATACTGAAGGGGAGCGGGTGTGACAGGAAGCTAAGCAGTATCATCAGAACTTGCCTTTAAACCTGAAAGTGTCATTGAAAATAACTTCCTGCTTTGAGGGCCGCTGTCTGTGGATGAGGTTTGCCTCGCTTGGCTCTGTTTAGGACAACATCCTGGAGACGGGCAGTCGATTCCGGGTGACCACGAGAAGGGGATCCACTGGCTTTCCTGTCCCAAACCGGGCGGAAGGCACCGAACCCTCCTCTGGAGGGATGCGTCTCTCCAAGTAACAGGTGCTCTTTACCTACGAGTACCGCTTGGGAAATCGTGTTTAAGGGGAGAACTTCAACAGTTTCTGCAAAGATCTGCTGATGATTAACTTCACACTTCACTGCCATGAACCATCAAGATTGAGCTTGGTGCAGGGGAAGGCAGCAATCCCCAGCTGACCCCTGGGCGGAAGCAGCCCATTCCCACCGCTGGTTCTTGGGGCATGTTTTACTGGCTGCACTGTGAGAGGAATTTTTCTTTGCGATGTTGCTTCATTCTCTGGTTTGTTAGTCAGAGTCTAGGAGTCCTGTGACTCACCGCAGATTCAGTCTGTGAATCAGTTTGATTCTCCTCTCTTGCTGCTGATTTCTTTTAGTCTTCTCCTGAAGATCTTTCTGTTCTTTTTGTGAAGATGTGGGTTGCAGCGGCGCAGATACCAGTAATTACATTATTCAGAGGCCCCTTGACCACCATCCTGTGCTGTTGGGCAGGATAACTGTCTCTTTAGGTCTGCATCAGCTGTAGGACAGGAAAAATTGGACAGCGCTTGTTCCAGCCCTTCTGGGGAAGGGAGGCTGGCAATGAGCAAGAACAACATCAAACAAAAAAAAGACCACAGAGCAGATTCAGGGTAGTGCTGCTCTCCCAGCAGTGTGTTAGACCAGGTGAGGTAGCTGCCCCTCGAGCCCTAAGGGCGACATAAAACAGCAGTGCACGTGTTCTCTGGGAGAGGGCATTGCGGAAGGGCCTTTGTGATACGTTATATTTCAGAAAGTTGGGAAGTTATTCTCTAACACAATCCCCAACATATAATGATATTTATCTGCTCACTGTTATATTCAGCCTTCTGAATGTTTGAAAATGCCTGCATCTCTTCAGCTGCTCTTCTGCAATAGGAGTAGGCGTTCCTCATGGCAGGCCATGCTTTGAGCTCACAATAAACCCCCTTGGCTTCATCTGAATTGCCACAGACTTTGCTGTACAGTTTTGGCTTTTCTCCAGTAAAAGCATTGAAAAACCCTTGTTAACTTTTGCATACGTAGGTCTTGTTTCTGCTACTGAAGGTAAATATTTGAAGTTTGTAAACAGAAGACTTTAAATCATACAAAGAGCCAAAACAGTGGCTAATTTAGCAGGACAGTCAGAGAAAAGAAGTGTCAATCATTTTACATTTAAATCTTGACCTCTCTTCAGGATATCTATTACTTAACTGATAACTAACTATGAAGCAATAGATAAGTTGTGTACATCAGATTTAACTTCCCACAGCTCCACTTGCATTTAAGTGCTACCCTTTCTATGCCTTAGCAATATTATCCTAGGCAAACCCAGCTGCTGCTGTGAGAAGGGTGGAGCTAAATTCCGCAGTTCCTGGGAACAAGAGGTAAGTGGCTCTGCCGCGCTGCTTCTGCATTGGGCACTTCACTTGAATTTGCTTATCACACTTCATCCGCTTCAAGGCTTTCCTGTGAAAGTGGTGTTTGCAACCACTGTCTGCTAGATAACTTGTAATTCTTACACTGCTGCCAAGTGATTTGGAGGGAAACGACCTTGTTTGGCTCAGCTAAATTTTGGTTAAAATAAGCCCTGGCAGCCGCTCCATCTGTTTGTGTTGATCTCCACAGTGCAGACTTGGTGTGGGAGGGAAACTCATCAGATTCTCTAAAACCACAGGCCTCTCCGAGGCACAGCCGTGGAGCTGGGCTTCCTCTGTTTATTCTCTGAATCATAAAAGATGATCAGACCTGCTGTGGGAGTCAGCCCTGGCTCTCATAGCTGCCCATGCACTGCCTCCCGCTGAGTGCACATGCGGTACACTTCACCGATGCCTTAACTTGCTGTGGCCTTTGACAGGTCAGTCATTTATATCAAACATTTATATCAAACTTAGCTAACAACGTAGCTGCGATGCTTAGTCCATGTTTGTAAAGCACTCTGGTACTAAAGCATGAGTATTTTTAACTTCCTGTGATAAATGAATGTTAATAAAATTATTGTTCCATTCTTAGCGCTCCATTCTTAGTGCCACTAACTAATCTAATTCCTGTTGAGTACCATAACTTTGAAAGTCACCTCACTAAAACTTCTGCTTTCTTGTTTGCTTCTGCAGATTGAATCATCTGAAGAAGCTGCAAATATTGAGTTCTTCCTCCTAGCGGCTGGAAGCCTGTCATTTAAGTCTTGATAACAATTTGCAATTGTTCAGTATTGCCCAGTCTGATAATTGTTGGCAAAGAAGCCCAGTGACCTTTGAATTAAAATAAAAAAATCCATATTCCTAGAATCTTTTTCATCCTTCCGGCTTCATACTAATGGTAGCAGAGAAATGTGTTTGTCCTTATCTAGGAATGGGTGAGTCAGTTTTAGAGTATGGAAAGTGTTTTAAAAGTATATAGTCAAAAAGAAGCATAGATTGGTTAAAGAAAGGAAAAGAAATTCATTATAATCACAGGTTATTGTGAAAGGCTTGGCCTTCACTTTTCTGTAACAGTTCTTTGGAGCTTGTGAGAACTCCAGCTAGTGGAATCAGTGTGGCAGGACTGCAGTCTGGACCTTTCATTTTTCCTGAAAATTTAAAGGATTTAAGAATTTAAAATACTAAATAAAGCCAGTCATGGCAGCGTGATCTACAGGCCAACACTGTAAAAACTCCAGGTATTAGAGAGTTACTTTGCAAAAACGGTTCAGTTTAAGACATTACAACACTGCAGCATGTTCACTAGAAAGGAACCTGTGAGCACTCTCCATCTGCTTCAGCTTTAGCTGTCAGGAGAGATGATTTGACGGATACAGCAGGCTGGAGTAGGGGAGTGGCTCTCTGCATTCCCTTCTGCTGTCTCCAAGCTGGCAATGTGAGAAACACCCCTCTGACAGGACTAAGTTGCAAAGTATGAAGTGGTGCTAAGCACAAAGAAACATAAAAGCCTGGGCTTATCAGTAATGTTACTGACAATCTAGGATCCATGCAGCCTCCAAATCTGAGTCTAAGAACCCGCAGTGAAGTTCAAGCACAATGTGTAACTGTTCATCAGAATGACCCTGAGCAATGCCAGCTGATCAGCGTTTCACAGAGTAGCTATCAAAGACAATTCACATGGAGAGTTTATTTTCTGTACGAGTTTCCGTGTAGAGCTTTGTCTTTTGGAAAAGCTTTCTCACTAAACAGCTGCAGACAACTGTAGCGGGAAGAAAGAGTCTGCGCCATGAAGGAACAAGGGCGCTCGTTGTGCAGTTCCAAGAAACTCCAAAACGGGATTGGTGACAGCATGGGTCCTGTAAGACACTATCAGCAGTGTGAGCCTTAACCATCCTTGTTCCTTTCTTACTTCTTTGAACTTTAATTTAAATATTTTCCTGAGTGAATAAAGTGTGTGTAACTGAGGGATATTAGTCTCTTGACATCTGTACTTTCAAGAAAAGCCGCTGTGTTCCAAATATACCTGTCAGGTGTTTCACTAGCTCTGTGGTGGTTAACGTATCGTTCATATCCACAATCTGCCTCTCTGAATAGTGCTGAGATGAGCCTTGTTTACGTGCAACTACTGCTACAACCTCCCTTAATTCCTTCCCACCCAGGAGCTGCAGGAGCTCCTTCGAGGGCTGCTGCTCCTGCGCCACTGCTCGCACTGCTGTCCTGGAGCTGAACGGCAGCGCCGGGGGCCACACAGACACGCATCGGCTCAAACAGTGCTACCGCGAGGCTGCCGTGAGCTGTGACGAGCAGGAGGAGGAGGGCAGGTGCCATCACTCCTCTTGTGTTGGTGGGGAAGCAGGGCACGGGCTCATCACTCAACATCGTAGAGGCTGTCTGAGGAAGAGCCAAGAGTTGCCTCCTGCAACTCCTTATCTCATGATAGCTTTGCCTTTCCAGGGGAAAGATAAGTAGTATCTAATAATGAAATATAGCAAGACAAGGACTTCCCTATAATGTATGAAGAAACTTTTCCATGTAATACTATTCCTCCGATTAGCAGGTTTTGATAAGCAAACAGAAGTCTTGCGTGAAATTAGCCCTTATGTGTGGCCAGACCAGAAGCACAAGGCATCAGTCAGGCTCTGCAGGATCCATGTTTCCTTTGGAGAGAACCGGGGTAAAGGCAAGGCAGACAGTTACACCAACAGCCTCTGGATGGGCCAACGTTGACATGTGTGGTTCTGGCATTCCCACAGAGCTGTCATAGCTCCGAGTTACTTGGAGAACAATAGGAAAGAAGCCACCGTGTTTCTCAACTCTGCCGGTTAACGCAGGGCTGGTTTTGCATAAGGACAATTTTCACACAGACAGCATAAAAACACACAGCTTTCATCGATGTCTCGGGTGCAGCTCATCCTTGAGTTTGAGCTCGTTTATTAGTTTACGGTCATAATTTTTCTAGTTCCTGTGTAAAACAAAGAAAGAGAAACAAAACCTGCATGTGCAGGGCATGGAGTGAGGATGTGGCCCCCTGAACTTGCTGCTGTCCCACTGCAGACAGTGGGATTGATTCATCGTGCCTCGAACACACAGGGCTGGGAAGGTGCTGGGAATTCTGCCCTCAGCCTGGGATGCCGCATCTCCCTCACGGCAGCCCAGGCAGAGCCCTCTGGAATCTGCTGCCTGCCGCGGTGCACGGAAGGCCCTTGCGCAGGGTGCTGAAGGCCTGGCTGCTCCTTGAGCCCACGGGCTGTCTTGGCTGTTTGGCCTCAAGGGAAGCGTGTGCAGTCCTGCTCACTGCCCTGCCTGAGCTGTGCCAAGGTGTTTTGGCATCTTGTTGTTTCAGTGGGGTCAAGGAAGGATTATGTGACTCATTTGGAAGATGATTTGTCTGTGTCGCGGAGGAGCATGTCTGCAGCGGGGCAGCCCTTGCAGACCCAGACAACTGCGAGTTTCCCCATTGCACATTCCCCAAGTAGTGACATGGAGGCTGGCCTGCAACTTACGGCCCAGTGTAGATTTATGTGGGGACCTGAACTTCAACACTTATAACATTTGTTTTTATTAATAGATGCCATTTATTTATATTTATAATATTCCATTAACTCTGATAATATCATATTTGCCTTTGGATAGTGCACAGGATCACAGCTTGCTGTAAAATCCACACAGCTTCCTAAAGCACAATATTGATTTTTTCAGAAGTAGATTGATGAGCATGTTCACAGCGTGTCTGCAAGCAGCTCATACAGGCACACAAATGTTCTCTTTGTACCTCTCCCTTTGCTGCATGTGAGTTAACGTGAGAAGCCCAGCCAAGCAGCAGGGCGCTCCGCTGCGCTCGGCATTTCACATGGATCTGACAGCAGGAACGGTGCCATCCTGCTGGAAAAGCAACCTGTGCTGCAGGAGGGAGACCTGCTGGGCTCTTCAACGAGCCTCTCCGGGCTGCACAGCTACTCTGGAGCCTCTGCTCTTCCCCTTTTGCCTTTCCAGCTCCTCTAGGATGTGGTTAATTCTACAATGTTGCAGTGCGGCTACAGGAGCAATTACAGTTTGCGTGAAACTGGATAGAAATGGGTGGTTAGGTCTGCTTCAAATGTAATTAAGTCTGAAAAGTCTCAGTGGTCACATTAGAAGCACTAATTTTAAGCTCTGTTATTGGTTTAGGCTATGACTGCTCGTTACATAAAGACAAAGGGTTTTTTTGTGTCCTTCAAATGATTTTCTGTGGGAATGCAAAAAAAAAGTGCTCTTCAAAGCATCAAGCCAGTAATACCCACTCCAGACTCCTTGTCTTGCCAAAGTAAATTAGTTAAGAAACCCCAAACCATTTTTTTTGAATGGAAAAAATATCTAACCATCTTTTCTTGTCCATCAGGGAAACAAGCCATGCCTGCAAGTTCATCCTATGGGAGACTTCCTCACTGCTTGCATTCCAGAGAGGCACTTTTAAGGTCAAGTTAGTCATGCAGAATCTTGAATTTAAACTGCATTTAGGAGTGCCTCATTTCACATAATTTTTTCCCTTTTGGAAAACAGGTTAGCAAGCTTCCACCTCGTTATATACATAGGTGGAACTCTGTGGGGCTGCATAGCAGCCAGTTTGGAGCAAACTGGGATAGATTTGATAGTAGGAGGAAGCAGAAGTGGCTTGTGTAGGATTGTTGGTGAGGTATTTTTGTCAGGCTTACTCCAATAGTAAGAACAAATAAAACACAGAAAAACAGGTCTAATACAAGGAGCTGTGTCCAGAGCTAAAATAGCTTTAGAGCTTGTGTATGCTGCAGTAGCCCGGATACAGTTAGCGGAGAAACACAGGCAGTTTTACTCATTCCCTGCTAGTGACCTTTGGACACGGTGCTTGCACCATGGCCCGCTGCTCGTTCCCAGCGCAGCGCGTGCCCGCGGCGCCCGACCGCAGCCGCGTGTCCCTGCTTCGCTTGAGGAGCCAGGGAATTTTTATGAAAATGTTTGAGAATCCTTCAGTTTGGAAACTGTGAATTTCCACTGCCAGCCCTTATCTTTATCTTGATAAGGTCCCGTTTGCGGTAGTATTTTACTTGGGGCAGGGAGGGCTTTTTTAAACTGTTGTTTGTGCAGTAACAAGGAGGGGGGATAAGCCTGAGATCAGGGGGTCAGGCTGCTCGGAGCACCTTGGGGACTGAGCGCGCAACATCTCCTGCGCTTCTCACCGTGCCCAGGGCCTGGACCGGAGCCAGGGAAGCCGCGTGGCCCTGGGGTTGCAGACGGGAATCCGGCTTCAGGCGGCGGGTTGTGGTGCTTATTAACTCGGGCACTAAGATCACAAAAAGCACTCGAGCACAAAACCTTTGCTGCAGAGGTAATTGCTGGGAAAGAGAAACTCGGATCTCTGGTGGCAAACACAGCAGATGTCCTGGGAAAACGGAAAGTGAAACTAATGAGTGGCGTTGCAGTGATTTTAGCAAAGCTGGAGCCGAGCAGCAGGCTGGAGTTTCAGCCACGGGGCTGGCTCAGCTGCTGCAAACTGTGTTCTGCTCAGCTGCTCTGCAGCTTGGTGCTGATGCAGCAGCTCATGACTCAAAACAAGATGAAATAGTTAGCAAGGAGCAAAAAAGCCCATCTGAATATCATACTTCCATACACCCATCACTGAGATAGATACATTATTCCAAAGTTATGTTAGTTTTAAGTTACTCTTTCTTGGTAAACCACTCAGCAGCTTTCTCAAGTTACGTGTAACTTAGTAGGATACTGCTGTTCCGCTGAGCGACACTGAAACCTTCACTCAACTTGGCTAGAGAATTAAACCTGAACGTCAAGAACAGAAGCGAGTTGATGCTGTCCCATCTTATAGGAAGTCAGACCTACAAAGGTGCCCGTAAAACCAGATCTGTAATCTTAGAAATGCCTTGAGATATTAATCATTCACCCTCCAGCTGTGGTGGCCTTCATTCCCTTTCTCTTCCCTGGCAGAGCTGAATAAACCAAATGTGTTTCTGAGAAGGCAGCACTAGCAAAGGAATGGAGTGAGATGGCAAGTCAAAGGAGTGACAAGTACCTGGAAATGAGTGAGGGACATGATCGATAACTGGGAAAGTCAGGAAAGTGTCTGGGAAATCCGCCCTGTGGTTTACTCCTCTCCCCAGCTTTCTGCATACCCAAGTCTTTTTCTTGCGGTGTAGTGCCCTGCAGTTTCTGGAAGCCTCTGTCTGGCCGGAATGACAGGGATGAAGCAGATTTATTTTCCTCCCTGTCCCTATAGTCAATTTCCCTGAGTTTGCAGCAACGGAACCAAGACTTCATGGGAGCAATTCTGAGAAATAATTTGATTTCACTAGGAACTAGACTGAATATTTGATTTCCCTGGCAACAGTTAAACATACAAAGTTTTCTTCAGCCTCTCGCCCAGGACCAGACCTCTCGCCAGGGCAAGCACCTCCTGAGGGCACCATTTCAGCTGACCCAGGTAACCAATCACACCCCAGGTCCGCTTTATCGGCCCATTAAGCATGGGCTTCCAGCCAGTAAAAACATCCGATATTTGGCAAAGCATCTATAGTTAGTAAGTGCTGTGGCAGAATAATGGAATCTGAGGTCTCAGAAATCATCAAGCGTGTCCGTCTCCAGCTGATAATCCCACGGAGACAGCGAAATGGGAAGTGAAGAAAACCAAGTTGTAGGAGGCACTCTGTGAAGTGTTTGGATTTACTGCAGGGGGTCTTAGAGGGATGCTGACTTGGATGCACTTTGCCTGGCAGAGAAGGGTATTTTCTCCCTTCTCTGTGGGAGGGAGGCAGCACAGCCCTGGCGCACGCGTCTCCTCATGCTGTTCAGGTTTCCGCCCGGCCTCAGCATTTACGACGTGGGCGCCTCCTTCAGTGGTTTTGACTGAAGCTCTAGGACCTTCTTGATGCCCATTTTCAGCTCTCTCAAGTGGAATATCAGCACATGACCACTTTTTGCTAACCATGCTTCTGTTTCTTGCTTTCTTGGCATGGTTTTCGAGAAGTTTGCTTTGGCATCTTCTGTATCTTGCAGCCTGTGTCCTAAGGGCTGGATTCTGAGCTCTTAACAATCTCCAGCTGATGTCTTTGTCCCAAGGCAGAAATCCTGTCCACACGTGACTTTGGGCTTTGGGCTAGGGGGACACATGTCCACTCGTGACTTTGGGCTAGGGGATGCTCCTGCAGCCCAGCTCGACACTCAGCCTGGAGAGCCCCGGGGCAGTTGCAGGAGGAGAGAAGTTTGACACCTCTGTGAGCTCATTAGTAACCAAGAAGCCTAGGACACCCATTCTGTGAGAGGGACATGTGGACTTCACTGCTGGCCAAAGAGGGATCGAGAAGGAGGGATGGGCAGGGGACAGTGGCATCGCTGCAGCTCTGGTTAGGGCATGGTCAGTGCCTGCTCAGTGTGCCAGGGCTGCGGCTCGTAGCCTGCTTCTGTTTTTATGCATCATCACGCAAAGGAACGCGCAATTACTTCTGTTCTTAGTCTGAGGTCTGAGCTGAGCAGATCTGTGGGCTCTGCGCTGGTTGGAAATCAAAACTGTAGTTGCAAGCAGTCCTTACCAGAGTTATTAGAGAGTGTCCTTCCACTTGAGAAAGATGGGTTCAGACCACATAAACAAGTTTGCTGTTAAATGCCTAGAATGGGGGGAGGGAGGAAAGTGGGATGCTTTACTTTTGTTTCATGGTATCCAGCCTCAGAGCCCTGCAAGCCTCTCTCAGTTTCTGTTTTAGTTTGATTTGCTCTCAAGAGGACAACAGAAAACCTAGAGAGAGCAGATAATGCTTGGGCAGAGGCAGGGCACTAAGGCAGGGGCTTGGGTCCAAGTGCAAAAACGGTTATTTCTCAAACAGCCATTTTTGCTTTAACACAGCAGGTATAAGCGCCACACGGTTACAGTTCACTATTAACCATGCTGTCCTTCCCTGCTGTTTTGTATGGAATTGCCTATTTGCAACTGCACAATAATGTTCTAGCAAACGCCTCGGGTTTGGTTGGTCAGTCCTGGAGACGCTGCGGTGTGCTGCTGTTGGTACAATTCTTACTGGACTCGAAGTTTCAGTTTCAGGTTCTGGGGCACCAGGAGTGTTTTCCCTGCTTCCCGGCCTTCTGAAATGAAAGTAGCAACCTTGAATCTTCTCTTTCTGTTTATAGAAGTAAAAGCTTGCTTTCTTGTCAGAAAAAGGTGGAGATTTTTTAGTATCAACATGCACTTTAAAAAAAAAAACAGTTTAGAAATATTTCTTTTATAATTGACTCACAGTTTAAGCTAACTAGGAGCCTTGTATTTTCTGAGAAAACACATCTGAGCAAAGCTCATTTTGTCCCCAGCCCATATTGTTATTCCTTTCCCTCGCTGCCTATAGCTACAGCCTGATTCACTTTTCCTGAGGGAGTGGATGGAGAGAGCTGATGTCTTCATAGCTGTGGGAAAAAGCAGAGGCAGCAACAGAGACTATTTCCTTGAAAGAAAGCAGTAGGCAAGTTCTGGTGGAACTGATGTTGCAGAAGACTCCGGAGAGGGATCTGGAAGTCCTGGTTGACACCAAGTTCTCCATAAGGCAGCAATGGGCCCTCGTGGCCAAGAAGGCCAATGGGCTCCTGGCTGCAGCAGGAGCGTTGCCAGCAGGGCCAGGGAGGGGATCCTGCCCCTCTGCCCAGCTCTGGGGAGGCACCTGGAGCACTGGGGGCAGCTCTGGGCTCCCCAGGACAGGAGGGACATGGAGCTGCTGGAGAGGGGCCAGCGCAGAGCGACAGAGATGCTGAAGGGACGGGAGCAGCGACCGTGTGAGGAGAGACTGAGCGAGCGGGGCCTGTCCAGCCTGGAGAAGAGAAGGCTGAGAGGGACCTGACCAACATGGACAAGCACCTGAGGGCAGAGTGCAGGGAGGATGGGGCCAGGCTCTTCTCCGTGGTGGCTGGTGACAGGACAGGGGGTAACGGGTACAAGCTGAACCCCAGGCAGCTCCATCTCCATGTGGGGAAGAACTTCTGTGCTGTGAGGGTGCCCGAGCCCTGGCACAGGCTGCCCAGAGAGGCAGCAGAGAGGGGTTGGACTGGGTGATCCCTAGAGGTCCCTTCCAACCTTAACCATTCTGTGAGTCTATGAACAGGAAACAGGCAGGATAAGGGGAAGAGTCTCTGATGAAGATAACCTTGTTTTGGAAAGTAGTTGATTAAGAACTCAGTCATAGAAGATGAAATGCCCTGAGAAGTGAATCCACCTCAGTTGCCGTTTTGGCTAGGCCCGAGTAAAATTCTTCTACCTTTGCTACGTGACCAGCACCATCTGCAATACAAAACTGTACTGTAGTCCCCCCCTTGGATTCATGCACAGACAGCAAGCTGCAGGGCTCAACATGGAGTCGTTCAGATGTGCAGAAGCGGAGGCAGAAGTGACCTGTGGAGCTGCTGCATCCCCAGCGCGGAGCGGTGGCTCAGCAGGATCGCACATGCCACATGGAACCCAAGTTCTTAGTCTGGCTTTCTAGGCCTAGCCTTCTCGCCTTGTATAAGCATTTCTGAAATACCTTATGAGAGTGGAAACCTCATCCTGTGGAAGAAAAAAGTGAACATAAGTTGTGCAATAGTCTCTGTGATTCATCAGTGTCAGCTAGGAGAGCACAGATGTGCGTGCTGTATCGTGAGAGGAAGAAGGAAAGTACTGCCAAACTCCATGCTCCGTTCTTCTCAATTAGGATGTGTTTTCTGGAACAAGGGGAAATAAGTTTCTGTTGAATATGCAATTATGGTAGAAGGACAGCAGGTGAGTTGGAAAACTAAATCTTTCACTGTAGTGCATCAGCAATGGCAAGCAGGAAGGATAAATACAAATCTCCCCTGTAATCAGTTTTACTTTTTTAAAATTCCTCCCATAAATTTCTTGTGAATCACCAGTAAAGAGGGCAACTACAAAATGAAGCTGATTTTTAAAACTGGCAGCAAAACCTCAGAATTAGTTTGGGAATTGTTTTACCAGAAGTAGAAATGTGGGGAGAGCAGGAGCCTGTTGTTCCATGCTATGTTGTTCCCTCACAGAAGAGAAACATCAATCCCTTCTCGTACATCAGATGCAACCCCCTCAGCAAGATCTAAGTTCTTGAGGTGTCACCAGTGCTATAGGCTGGCCTGGTGCACAGAGTTGGCAAGGAAAGTCCTTCTTGTGGCCAGCAGCTGGTCAAGTGGGTGGCCGAGATTGAGCTCACTGTGTGGCTCCAGGACAAGCACCCAACCCGCAGTCAGTCCCTGCAGAGAGAGGGGGAGGTCGGGGGAAACAGCACTACTCCTGCCTATTAGCAGGGTTGTGCAAAACAGCCTGGTGGTTTGATTCTGTTATTTGTTTGTTTTATATTGGTTTTCTTTCAACAGAGAGAATGCCAGAGCTTGTTGAAACACAGGAATTGCCTAGTTTAATTCAAGAGCTGATGTTGCGGTGGTTTATTAACTCTAAACACAATTTAATGAACACAGAGACACAGCTTTCAAATTAGAAATGACTGCAAGCCTTGTTTACTGGCCTGGGAGCTTTAACCTGCAAACCCAATGCTGTTTGTCCCATTTTATGCCTGTCTTGCTACTTTTCCTCTGAACTTCTAGACCAATATAACTAATCTACAGGCTGCTATGGAAAGGTCATGCATGTGCAGGGATAATGGAAATAGCGAATTGTTTTCTGGTAACTGGCTAAATCAAGACCTGAGTATATTCAAATGGCCAAAATTTACTGCTTAGAGTTTTATGCCTTTATCAACAACTTCACTGACTTGCTCCATCGCTTACGTTCTGTTGCTTGTTCTTGATTTCTGTTTTATAAATCCACCATTACAGAGAAAGTCCACAGACCAGTGAGTGGAGGTCACTGCCTTAGAAAAACAAGACAGGAAGAAAACAGTATTTGGGCAACATTCTGCTATGTGTATAAGCAGCTGCATGAATTAAAGCGTGCGAGGAGTTCAGCTAAAATTTGCTGGCCGTGCCATGGAAATGCAGTTGTGCCTACGCTGTGGTCTCCAGCTGCTTCGCTATCACAAAACTTTTTTAAAAAAGGTCCATCTGAGCACTTTGCAGGTTGCTCTGAGGCCAAGCGTCCTTTTGCTTAGAAACTAAAGCTTCCTCCTTATCTCCTAGATCTGTGAATAGAGGACTTCTCTTTATCCCCATGTGCTGGAATTTTTTTAAGCTATTCAAAGGAAACCTTGGCAAATATTTATTTATCAGGCTGTAATTGAAAAAAGTCCCAAGCAGCTTGATGTCTTCCTGTGTTCTTTTTTTTTTTTTTTTTCTTCTCTTTCTTTTTTTTTTTTTTGTACCCACTGATATATATATACATATATATATATATATACATTTCTTTTTTTTCTCTCTCTCTCTCTCTTTTGTTTTTGTATTCTCTATATAAAATCCAGGGAGCTAGAAGGGAAAACCTTTCTGCGAGGTTGATATGGTCATCTGGCAGCTGCCCAGTGAGGCCCTGTTGGCTGTAAGTCAGTACTGAACTTCCCTGAGAAAAAGCAAACTGTAATGTTGTCAGTTCAAAAAACAATAATAACAAAAAAGCCCTTTCTTGCCCTTACCATTTAAAGGGAAAGCAGCAGGGATTGTTTTATTGTCCCGTATAAGCAGGCACGAGTGAAGGCTGGAGGTGGAAGTGCTTCCCCGTCTCCTTTAGGTGCTGGAGGTGCTGCCAGAAGCGGGGCCCTGGGCGAGCGCTGGCTGTAGTAACAGCAGCGCTGGAGTTCAGATGGGAAACCCGGCAGGTCAGATGTTTTGAGAGCATGTCTATATATATATGTATATAACCTACAGCTATAGGGTAAGAATCTCTCTTGCTATTATAACTGCCTCTGTGCTCAAAAATAGCACAGCGGAAAGCTTGTGAGCCTATGTATAGCCCAGAAAATATAAATGGGTGTTGATTTAATGGGAGAGAGTCAGTCAGTGCCCCGCGGTGATCTTGGTGGGGAGTGGAAAGTCGGCACGGGGAGCTGCAGCTGCAGAGCAGTGTGCGCTGCCCCGGCGGGCAGGAAACCGGCCGCTTGCCCATGGCTCGGGTTTGTGCTGCCTTGCTAAAATGGGCACATCTGGTTTGGTATTACTTGGCTTTTAATTTATTTTTTTTACCCCTTGCCTGCCTAGATATAAAACAATGGCATTAGCACTCAAGCAGCTACAGTTTTCTTTAAGTTAATGAATCTGACACTTGCTCTAGTTTCCTTCTGTTACGTAAAAACTTACCTTGGCTTTTAGATTAGATACTATCACAGACACAATACAGTTTTATATATTTTGAAAAATATGGATGAGACAAAAAAACAAACAAACAAAAAACACAAAAAAAACACAAATGCATTCTCCATTCTAGAGTGGATCCCAACCTGTAAAGGACTTGCTTTATCTTTGGAGTTTCAATACAGTGAAGAGCTCATTGAAAACTTAGATAATTATTTCTGTGCTTCAGGAAACAAAAAGTTTCTCTTGTGGTTGCTTCTTGTTTTTGTTTTAAACAAACTTGGAATCGAAGACAAATATTAAGTTGGTTGTTGGGCTGTAGTCACATTTGGGCAGTCACATAGTCACACTCCTTGTCTCAGCTTGAGCTCCTGATTTGCTGCCCATGGTTAAGATTCTCCAGACTGGCTGGTTCTCTCTAGCTGGGGATCAGTGCAGCTTAGGAAAAAGCAGGGCTAAGGTAACAATAAGTATTTGCATTGAAATCAAATCAGTATATTCATATGGTAATTCATGGCCCAGTCACCATTAACAAGCACCGCCATCCCCTAAGGAGCTCCATTAGATGAACCTCCAGTTCCTCCTCCCGCACATCTTGCCCTTAATCCCAAGACTTTCTTAACCAGCAACAGATGTCCCCAAAGTCCTTTTCTAATTACGACTGATTTTTGGTAACACCCAACTAGAATCCACATGCAGACGCCGGTATTGGGCAACAAGGAGGCCACAAAAGGATGTATGTGAGTTTATTGACGTAATACAATTTTATTTAGAGCTGTTTATGTGGTAATCTGACCGGCCTGAGCCGTGTGAGCTGCCCTGTTGACCATGGACATCCATCCAGGGCTCCCTGCTCTCAGCCTCAGCATGTCCCATGGGGGCTACATGCTCTTACAGCGGGTGTGCACCCCCTCACACCCAGCACGAACCCCAGGGCACCTCTGTCTTGTGCTGCACTGGGGGAAGAGGAACAGGGCTTAGATGAGTCAGAAGAAGCACAAGTCATGTCTGGAGAGAGGTAGACTTATCCTCATATCCAGAAAGTAAACAATTCTGGGGGGTGGCTGGGGCAGATTCTTGGAATTTGAGCTTGAGATTTACAGTGTTAACATAATTTAGAGAGACTTGCGTGTCTGATGCATGCTGATGGATTGTGGTGTGTGTGGACTTAACGCAGAGGGGCATTTTCACCCAAGCACAAGTCAGCAGCAGCAGCAGTTGTTAACGTCGTTTTTCACAATTTCGAAAGTAAACTGCTGCCACTTCTTCCTCCCTTCTGGTTAATGTCACCACCAAAATTCCCTAGGAAGTGGTTCCCAGGGAGGGACTATCCACGCTTGGTTTCTGATAATCGTTGTCCTTCTGCCAGAGAGATAATGACTCGCTAACATGAAGCGCTGTGATATGCTGGTGTGACATCTCCTTCGTCAGAAGCGAAGCTGCTTTTCTTGCTGTTGGGAAACAAAGCGTGACTGTAAGGGCCTTGTAACCCAATCCCCAGTCCGGGATAAGCAGATAAGACAAGGCCAGGGAATAGTGGGAGTTTTAGACAGTCTTTTCCTGGAGTGATAAGGAAACAGATTTCCTTGTTAAGGCTGGTGCGGCTCTGGGTTCTGTAATGGTGCGTGACTCTGCAAGGACAGTGCCAAGACATGTAATTACATTTTAGGAATACAAAGCCTTGGCAGTTAAATAGAAATGGGAAGCTATGACTCGTACTTGAAATAAAGGGAACAAAAATAAGCCACAATTTCTGTAAATTCCTATTAAATCAATGGATTCAAGCCCCTAAGGGTGGAATTGTCCTCTGGAATGCCTGGACTGGAGAATTCCTCCCAGTGCTACCTAGAATAAAGTCATTGTCTAGAGAGAGACAAGTCTCATCTATCTGCTTGGTTTTGTGTTGATTAAACATTCTCACTTGGGAGTTGGGCAAGTTTCCTGCATCACTAAATAAAATAAAATGTTCTGTGTATGGCCTCCCTTCAGATCCTCCGAGCTCTGTTTAGCTTCTGAGTGTGCTGAGGAGCAAATCTTCCCTCCCTGGGTCTGACTGCCCTTTGAAGGCCACAGACGCTCACCATTAATTTCACTTCTAGGGATGTATATTCATTGGAGGGGGGAAAGAAAAGGAGGGATAGAGGTGGGGGCTTTTGTTTGTTTATTTTGGGGAATAGGAAATAAGGCAACAGAAATCTCAAGGTGTAATGCAAAGGATGTTCCCCAAATAACAGTTTGTTTAAGACGGGTAGAAAACGTTCCCTAACGACTGTTGAAGTTGGAAGGGACGTGTATACAAATACGACTTGCATGTGCACATCTCCTTCAACAACGTGCTCGAAGAGCTCACCAGAGGGGCATCTGCAAGAAGACAGAAGGCAGCAAGAAGTCCAAGGTCAGTAGCATAACGCAGATGACCAGAAGACCAGGAAGCTACACGAGCTACTGAGGAAGGTTTCGACAGAATTTCCTCTAACTTGCTGCAAGTCCAGCACGCCACGTGTGAGCCTCACTGTGGAGCGAGATACCAGGGAGGTAACTGCTAAAGTCCTAACTCACTGAATGTGAATTTGAATAACAAACACCCTCAGACTTCTATATTGGGATAAGTAATGAATCATCCCTATTAGACTGAAGGCTGTGAGAACTCCCTTCCTTTGAGATTATCTAAAACTCTCTGTATATTCATGTAGTATGTCATGTAGAACATGCTTATTTTTCCCCATCATTACATATTTAAGCTTAATATCCTTCTAAAAATACTGCAAACAGCTTTGGGTTTGGCAAGTACAGAATAGAAATGTTTATTGAAGAGCTTTGGGAAGGGGGTAGCCCCTCTGCAGCATCAGAGTGCACAAACTCCCCGGTCAAAGGGTTATAGGGTATGGGGTAGGATGAAGAGCCAGCATTTCAGAGCTCAGGAGATGAGGAGGGATTCCTTGATTAGTCTGTTTTATATCCAGTGAGAGTTTGTGACAGCGTGAAATGAGCTGAAATTAGTGTTTTCCACTGAAAATTTAAGTGAGTCTAAAGTGAACAACTGCAAGAATTTGGTTTCTGAGGCTAGTCCAGAAATATCTTTTTAGCTGTAGAGGCTGAACCAAAAAGGTGACTAATTGTAGTTTGAACAAAATGATGATTTTTTTAAATGAAGACAACAAAACTCAGGCTGTTTGTTCTGAATCAAAAATCTTTTCTCTCTTAAAAATCTAAATACATTTTCTGTATCAATCAGGATATTTTTAGACAAACTTCTTAGTTTTTCTGTCTGAATTATCTTTTTTGGAGTGAAAAAAAGCAGTAAAGCAAATCTAATATTTAATATTTTATATATATGCATATATTATATATCAGCTAGACTGTTAAATGTATTTGACCCTTACCTAGGACAGTTTTATGTTTTTCCCCAGCAGAAACATTGGAAAAATGTCTTACTTTTATTGAGAGGAGCCTTTTGGGGGTCAGTGGAGATCTAGCTGCTTCCATCGAAGTCCCCCCACATCTTCCCATCGATTGTAATTTAGATTGTGCCGAACACGGTTGCTACCCTCAGATCTGAGGGCAATCCCGTCCAGCTGAAGACATTCCTGTGCAATATGAGGCGTTTACAATACACAATTACAATAGGCGTTTACAATGCAATGCCACACAGCACACTGTAAGGACCTCTCCATTCCCAAGGAGCTATCTTAATTGCAGAAAAGTGCGTTTCTTTGCTAAAGATACTAGCAGCTGAAGGAAATTCCCCTAGGAATTAGTACAGGGTTGTTACACAAACATTTCTAAATATCTTTCAGATATCTCTATCTACAGAGCTTGTCTTCTCCCCATGGGTGGGACCCGTATGTGTTTTGAAACAAGTTCATTCTAAAGGCCATTAAGACTTTTAGCGCTCTCAGCTTTCGTCAAGAAGAACATAGAGGTTTCTGGGAAGTTTTCTGGGAAGTTTGGCACCACTGGACAATTAGGATACAGAATGCTTTGTGATTAGCTAATTATGATGTATGTCAGCACCAAAATACATACATCTACTCTGCTGGGATCATTTGAAGTGGGTGTTACCATCGTGTTTAAATACTGCCCAGATCGGGCTGATTACAGGTGCTTTTCTTGGAATTAGCAGCGTTGTCTCACGCTGGATCGGGACGCGGCGGAGCAGGTCCAGCAGGCAGAGAGGCAGCGTGGGTGGGATACAGCTCTCGGGCCCAAGATAAGACTCTGCCGAGCAGAACAGGGATAGGAAAGGGTGTGCAAAGCCCTTGAGAAGGATCATCAGCACCATAAGGATGGACAATAATCCATTACGGAAAAAAAGGACAATGTGGAAATACCAAGATGCCCAGCAATATCAGATTGAAAGCAGAATGCTCATAATTAACACATGTCCAAAGCAACATCTTTTCCTTTTTTTTAACCCATTAATTGACTATTGGTGGGAAAAAAAAAAAAAAGCAACAATTCCACTATACTAAAGTATTTGGACTCTTTCACTGCTGGAAACATTTGCTGTACAGCAAAATTAAAGCAGCGCACAACGAGCTGGCTCTCCATTGTATGTTTTGCCCTCTTTAATAACAGATATCTCTTCATGTAGCCAAGCTGGAGGTGTACTGCACTTTCAGTATTATCTCACTAAATCTACCTTGGTGTTCTTGAAGTAACTATGTCTCAAGCAAGCTTAGTTCATTCTGAATATCTTCCTTATTTCCTTACAGATCATCATGGCACTGAACTGAGTTCTGCCTCTAAGAAGACATTCAGAAATCTTCATAAGATAATAATCTGCAGCTTCAGAGGAGCCATGTCCTGCCAACCTTTTAAAGAGGCTTCAACTAGTAAGTTTGTTTCTTGCTATATATTGAATTGAATTTTATTGCTATCTTGTTCAACTAGCTGCCTTTCTGAATTCTGCTTTCACCCACTTTAAATGGAAGTTTTTGGTTGTAAGATACTCTGTTCGGTGAGAATTAAAAAAAATCCATGAGTCCTAGCGAGGCTCACAGCTTTTCCCTTCTTCTTTGTGGTTAGGGTGGTCTGACACTGAGCTGGGTAGGTAAGATGTTTGCATACAAATATGAACTTGGTTTGAGTGTCCGTTACTTTGTGCTTTTGGATTCTGCCATTGCCAGGAAATGGAAGCCTTTGAATACTGAATTAAAAACAGAGCTCCAATTCATCTTCTTTTGTTTATGGACTTGTACATGAAAAATAGCTTTCAGTTCATGAAGAAATAGTCTCACTGCTCGGTTCCAGCTAAGAGAGAACTGTCTGATAGAATTTCTATGATAGGATTATTTTCTTAAAACGTATTTAAGTGTGGCTAGACTTATCATTTTATAATGAGCAAGTTATGCATAGGAATGGTGGTGTTACTGTCACTGCGTGATATTGTTACGGATTCTTACACACTGCATTTCTTCAAACAAACGTTAAGGCTTGATAAGTCATTCTGTGACGTTCCTGTTGGGATAAGGAGCTTTCCAAGCAGGAGCAGAGATCGCTTTCTGCCTTGCAATCTGACTCTAGTCTGCTTCTGGCTGACTTACCCTGTAGCAAGCAAGCATTTTTGCTACACTGTTCTGAAATGTGGTAATTCATATGTCTGTATAAGGCATGATCTATATACATTAATAATATCGATTATATCTTCAGTTACTGCCAGGCCTGTGTCACTCTGGTGCCCTCTTTTTCACTCTGAGGCCCTCTCTCTGGTGCTTCCCATGCCGTGGTGTCACGGGTGCCAGTAAAGGCCGTGGCACTGGTGGGGGGACGCAGTGTTATGTTGTGTTTCCGTGCACATACGTTATACACACAGCAATGTATACTGGGTTGGAGGAAACTCGGCGGTTCAAAGGTTAGAAGCTCATGGGAATCTGTGTGGACCCTCAACCAGCCCTCCTGCAGGAGGCAGCATTTTTCTCCTCCCAGGGCAGTAAATGGGGAGAGATTTTCTGTCTTGAGCCTCTGCATCAGCAATTCCTGCTGCCTTTCAGTGCTCACCAGCACCTGCAAGCTGCTGCAGGCATAGTAATTTTCTTTTCATTTTATTGTTCCACTTCCCTTTTCTCAGCTGCCTGCTTGTCACATCTGAGAGCTTCTGCCTCAGTCACATATTAATAAGAAGACCACATTTCTATTAAAACCATTGCTGTTTTTCAAGAGGTACTTGAGAGATCCCTTCTGATTGCTTCTCGGAAATGAGAATGAGTTACAGAAATGCCTTCAATGGGAGAGCTCACGAGTGCACTGCAGGGCTGTGCAGACGGCAGAGCCAGCGCTGTGCTCAAGGACAGGGCACTGTGAATACCACCGCTGCACCCTGAGCTGCAGCTGCCAAATCAGTGACCTTTTGTAAATCTCCTTACTGTTTTGATGGTAGTCCAAATCTTTAACTCGAAACATTTCTTTTATGAATTAAACTTTGTGAAGGAAGGGTGAGAATTCAGAGATGAACCTCTCTAATACCCCTCAACGAAGAGCTGATGATGAGCGCTTTGCATCTACAGTTAAGTTTTACAGCAAGATGCAGAAGCACAGAGAAACGTGAGACATCGGGACACACAATAATCTCCCAAGCTAAATAATTCTGCTGGAAAGCAACCTCATGAGCAGGTCTTTCTGCAGGGGGGTTGCAGTGAACGCATATGAATTCAGGGACTTTGTGAACGCAGGTGAATAGTCCTGAACGCAGGTGCCTGGTGGAGTCACCATCCCTGGCAGTGATCAAGAAAGTGTAGACGAGGTCCTTGGGGACATGGTTTAGCGGGCATGGTAGTGAGGTGTTTATGGTTGAACTGGATGGTCTTGAAGGTCTTGTCCAACTATAATGATTCTATGACTTCACTTGAAAAGAGCTTTCCTTGTGGCAGAGAGACTGGGAAATTGAAACAGCCTCGGTTTAAAGAGGGGTGGGGAGATAGCTGGAGGGAGATCAAGCCACTAGGAGGGAACCCTAGGAGAGCCCGGGGACTGGGAATATCCTGTGATCACCCCCAGGTGCCGGAGCTGCGAGGGGTGAACTCACCGCACCAAGGAGAGGAGCGGCTGCAGGCAGAGCCGGCTGGGTGAGCGGGGAGGCAGCGGGAGGAGCGATGGCCGCGCGGGAGGAGGCTCCTTCCTCGCTGATCCAGCGGGCTGTGGCCCCTCGGCCAGACGCGGTGAGTCAGGGACTCCTCGGAGCAGCCTCTGCACTCGTGTTTCACTAGGAGGGTTCGTTCCTAATGCTTATGAGTCACTCCCTGCTTTGTGAGTGCTTCTTTGCGCTTGGAACCTCTGCTCTTGACAGTGTTCCCGGTGTTTGTCCCGCTGCCCCGGAGCTTCACGCCGCGCCAGCACAGGCGTGAGAGGAGACTGCCCGGCCCGGCCATGGATCCCGCTGCCACGGCCTCTCCATGGCCATGAGGGAGGCAGGACGTGGCAGGCGTGGGGAAAGGCAGAAACTGGCTCCTCCTGTTCCAAACTGAAGCTCTCGCTCTGTCCTTCGCTGAACCTGAGCCCAGAAACCAGGCGTTCAGGCCAAGAGGATGAGTCTACCCGCAGGCTGCAAGGAGCAGCAGCGGGAGCGAGCGCTGGTGTCCGCTGTGATGCTCGGTCCCACGACACTGGGCCTCCTCCTTGTTCTTAACAGGCTTGTTCATCTGCTCCAGAGCTCATCATTGGGAACGACAACAGCTTAAATCCAGGTGCTGTGAGCACCAATGACTTTGAGACACTGGAAGTCGCTTAGATTTCTTACTATGCTTTACCATTTCTTGGGGGTAAAGGGTAGAAAAGGAGGAGGCTTCAACTCCTTCATACCACAGGCACAAATCTTTGGTGGCATGCATGAAATAGTCTGATTCCCTGGGAACAGCCATGTTTCGGAATTTCTCCTGGCTGGAAAGGGGCTTGCCCAGCCGTCCGGTCGGAGCAGGGATGTGTTATGTCCGGAGCAGGGAGAGCTAGTGTTTGTGCTGCGTTGCGATGAGCTGGTGCGTGCTCAGCTCTGTTTGTGCTGCCTTCCTGCAGGATGGGGCGGAAAGTGGCTCATCAGCTGGTCCGACCGCTCCAGGGTGGATTCTTTTTAAAGACTGCCATCAAGTTGTAACATGTGATTTGTCTTCTAATGAAATAACATCCCCACCCTTGAATCAGAATTTAAGGACGCAAAGGCTCTGATGAGCCTTTTTTAAATAACATTTCTGGAACGATTTACATGTGCCGTACGGACCGTGCTGGAGGCTGCCAAGGCATCGTTCTTCTCTTGAAAGGAAGTGGCAAGGGCTGGGCCTGGCAGTGCCTGTGTGGGAATGGGGACATGTGACACATGTGGGTGTTGATTCTTTCCACCCCTGTCACCTAGGCTGCAACAGGGTTCATAAGCTGAACATGCAGGTTGGTTTCAAGGGCTATTTGGGCAGCACTCTTGTGTAATTACTACTTTTTTAAGTGAAAATTGAGTTATCATGAAGAGATGGCTCTGGAAACACCAAATCAGAGGAGCAGGTGAAGGCAGGGGAGCTGGGAAAGCAGAACAGAACGCATTATAAAACCAATAGAGCAAACAAACTTGAAAGGAAGTCAAGAAGCAGATTTACAACATCCTCTGCCTGGCATCAGTCTGCACATGAGCAGAGGAGGTAACGTGTGACTCTGAGCGGCATCCCTAGCAGTCTGTTACCAGGAAAATATTAAAATTGCTCCCAGCTAATCACTCCATGATTACCAGTGTCCCTGTGACAGAACGACACCAGTGGGAGCTCCCCGGGCTGCTGGTGCTGTCCTGCTGGGAGTGCTCCAGCAGCAGCCAGGGAAACCTCCTTGCAGGGTGCCAGGACCTGCTGCATCCGAGCTGCTGCTTGCGCCCTGCACACGTGTGACTTAACTCGAAGTGTCCTCCTGGGGCCCAGTGTCATCTTCATTAACGCATAACTACGAATTCAGGGTGTAGGGAAATGGATGCTGGATTTCTCACTCCAAACATCAGCTTCAGCACCTAGAGAAACAAAACATTCTGCTCTGCCCAGAGCCATGGAGTTGCGCCTGTGGATCTGTCAGGTAATATGTCAAGGTGGGAGCTGATAAGATCACCCGCAGGAATGTGCCTGTGTACCAGCCGCAGCAGACAGCAGGCAGCTCCGTGGGTGCCTCTTACAGGATTTCCAAGGAAAACAACCAGGCAGAAATATCTGGAAGGGCCTTTCTGAGGCGCAGGGTGCTGGCACGTCCTTGTCGGGACCTCGGAAAACTTCTCAGAAGAGAGAGGGCAGTGTTAGGAATAGCGTTTCACCTGAAATTAAATTTAAATCTCTAAATTTCATTTCTAAATTTAAATTTCTAATATCCTAACTCCATCTGAAGTTGTCTCCATGCCTCTGCTACCGATGCTTTTTTATTTAGCTTGGTCCATTGTTTTTCGAAGGCCAAGTTTTCCCCAGGCTGCTTTCTCCTTTGATTGAATAGATCCTTTGTTTTTCATCTTGGAAACTGTCTCCCTCTTCCTACGCCCTTATTTTTTTTCTCCCCTTTTTCTCCCCTTCTCAAAAATTGCAGCTGAAGAGACGGACCAGCTCCACAAAGCTCCTGCTTCTGGGGCACGAGAGAGACTGCTGGGCTGGATACTGGCACACAGGAAACGCTCCCAAAGGTGGAGTTCACGTCCCTGCCTTTAACAGCATGGGCACATGTACCCTGAGTGCCCTTTACAATTAACAGAGAGAAATAAGAGCTTTGAGGGCACAAATTTCCCGACCTATTTTACATTATGCTCTAGGATGAATAAAACACTATAGACTTTGTTGCCTTTATTGTTCAGATCTATGAAGGTCATGACTATATTTAACTGATGTCTTGCACTTCTTGGAGTCTATTTCTGACCTACATGATGACATTGGCAAGTCACTTAGCAATCTGTAAAGTAAGACCATGATTTGACTAAAGTTTATAACGTAATTATGTTTTACTTCAGCTGCTTTTACTTCAGCTGCAACAGGTTTTGGCTGTGTGTGCTGCTGTTATCCTGTGCTATTTTGACCTTCTTTTTTTAACCTTCGGACTTTTTCGCAATAGGAAGTTGTGTCACTACATTAATTGGTAAGGCCTGGTCCAACATTGGCAGCCATGGGGTCGGATTGTGAGACCCCTCTTTATAGGCCACTGCTTCCCTCGTCCGGAGAGTGCCAAATCCCTCGTCCTGCAGACATCCTCTCAAGGATCAGGGGGCTGTAGAGCACAGTCAGTGTTTTCTGCTGAATTTTTCTACTTAAGGTTTTCTTCATTAAGCACTGGCCTCCTCACCAGCAGCTGCACGAGGACCTCTTGCCCTCCCTTGCCCTGCAGGGAGAGATGCTCTGCAGCGGGGCCGCGTTGGCTGCTCGGTTCCCGCTGGAAGAGTCGCTGTACGGCTGCGTTCCCTGCGCTCCGGGCCCCGCCGTTCGTGGGTGCTGGGCTGCTACGAGTTGAGCTGATGTGGGTTAGACCACAAGCATGAAAATGACCTGTGCCTATCAGAGCATCAGTGCTTAAATAAGACAGGATGGTTTCGGCATTGCACAACACACCGTGGGATGGTTCTTCCAAGCCTGCCAGGGAGGTCTGCAGAAACTTTAATTGCTGCTAACTCACTCTACGAACAACTTTCAGAGTGAAATGGTAAAAAAAAAAAAA
Source organism: Crypturellus undulatus (assembly GCA_013389825.1). Lineage (NCBI taxonomy): Eukaryota > Metazoa > Chordata > Aves > Tinamiformes > Tinamidae > Crypturellus > Crypturellus undulatus. The sequence goes on from VWPW01001919.1 coordinate 149,763, forward strand.
ATCGTATGTTCTGATGGTAAATGGGTAAAAATGCATAAGAAAAAACAGCTTGTCAGGGCAAACCCCTTTGGTTACATTTCTCTCCTTTCACTTCCTTGCCATCACCTGAGTAAAAAGCAAAGAGAGAGAAGCAAGGACCACAAAAGCATCTGCAGGGGAGAGAAGCTGCTTGTAATTCTCACTTATTCAGTTCTTCCTAGTTCTTGCATCCAAGCTGAGTGTAACTGATGCAGAAGGTTCCCATGCCCTCAGGTTGCTGGCAGTTGCAGGTACTAAAAAGGCATTAGAGAAGAGAACACAGCCTGGAGACAGCAAGAACTGGCTAGAGCTGGGCTGCCAGATGACTGAGTTTTCCCCAGAAGGCCTGTCTGCACTTTCTCCAGTTCCTCCTAAGCTGCTGTGTTCACTGCTAACTCCAAACAGCTCCTTCTGCTTGGAGAATTTACGCTGCTCCTGTTCCCACCTGCCTTTCCTCTGTGGATGTTGAAGACTCTGTGATTTAATTCCTGTTCTCTGTGCTCCTAGCAAAGCTGCAGCTGGCGTATGGAGGCAGCCTGCAAATGTGCTGTTCTGAGTGACTGGCTGTTTTTCCCAGGAAACATTCCTGGAAGAAAAGACATGAACTGTTTCCTGCAAGAGATTTGCCTAAACCATTTATCATGGAACACATGCTCTATCTTTAACCTTATCTCTGCAGGGTGTTGCAATGTTTCCCTCAAGAAGGAACTCTAGTAAGCTGCTGCTGCCTGCATGGAGCGTGTCCCTCTGCCCGAGTTCCTGGTAGCACCCGCGGAGCCCCCGGAGCTCGGGAGCAGCTCGTGTTTCTGCAGGTCACACGGAGCTGCGGAGCTCCCTGCCCCGGACCGCCGGGGTGCCCTGCGCTGCTTCCTGCCAGGATTTTCCATGTCACCTTGAGGGAGAACACGTGGGAAGGTGTGAGAACCAGATAACCTGTGCCAGTTTGTGACTGCAGCCCGCACGCAAGGGGCTTTGAGTTGCTACCATCAGCTTTTAACACACAGGTTGGTTTTACCCTGCTGCAAAAACATAACCCTCCAGCCAGTGAAAAGAAAATATGGTTTGAACAACTTTCTTTGCCACGGGTAGGAGTAGGAAACATGAGTGAGAAGCACAGAGGAAAACATGGGGTTCAGGTTCACTAAGGCAGGGATGTTCTGCCTGGAGGGCTGGGTCTAAAGATGAAGTAAGCGATTTTACAGCATGAAATGGACCTTGCGGCTTCCCAGGATGGGGAGGAATATGCGTTTTTCTTTAAAGATCATATCTAGTGTTTAATTTTGCATGTATAAACTCTCCTCTTGTTAGTTTAAACAAATTTATACTGAACGTTGAAGAAGCTCTATCCACATACTTGGATAAATTAAAGTATTTGGAAGAATTAAGCTGTTATCTCTGCTACTTTCTACACACAGTTCTAGAATAGAGACCAGCATCCATCTACACACAGAGGTCCTTGTTCATGAGGTTGGTTAAAACTCCAGGAGTAGAACAGCACCAGATTACTCGAAATACACCTGCAGATGTGCCTTTGTGTGCAGCTACACTTACATTTCAGCAGGAGAGGAGCACCAACCCCACAGTGGGGTACACACTGATGTGACTATTTTGACCAAGTAGTTACAGCAATATAAAACCAGGCTAGATTAGGAGGGAACGGGATGAGGGTATTGATTAGGACTAGCTTCTGCAGAACAGTTTGTGCTTCATTCAATTCCTGGCTCGTGCACAGTGGCCTTCCCAGCTGCCACCTTTGCTGCAGGAAACACAAGGCTACAAAGACTTTGAAGGTAGGAAGCTGTTTGCATATCTTTAATTTAGACAGGCTTTTGTTGGTGTTATCTTTGATACGGCCAAAATGGTCTAATCACATCTGCTGTTCTCACCTCAAACCACAGGATGGATTTGTTTTATTTGCTTCTTGTGTGAGACCCAGGTTAAAGTAATGAGAAAGGAACAAATTTGTTAGCAGAAAAGGTTGAGAAACTGAAAAAGGGCTATACAAGCTGCATGCCAAAGCCTCTGCTGATGTCTTTATCTTTTCACCCTGACAAAACCTCCCACTTGCCCTCTGCAGACTGGCAGTCTGGTGATAAGAGGAGCAGGCTGGCCGGAGAAGCAGGCTTAAGTTTCCCCAGTAAATTGCTGGCTTAGGTGTAACCTGTAAGAACAAGTCAGATCTCCCCTGGTGGGGGAGGGCAGTAATGCCCGCTCTTCACACCTAATATCAAATGTAAATGTAAAGTTTATCTACAGTAGCAGAGTTTGCTAATGACATGAGTTTTCACCTAAAACCATAGCCCTGAGCGCTTCTGAAACAGCTGCAGTTGGTATTAAATGTAGCATTCCTGTATTTAATTACAGTGCTACCTGTCCCTCAGACAGATGCGTGGATGTTAACTAGTTTTGTGCTGTCAGCTAAGGGGTCTGCAGTAAATCTGTCCTGTCAGCTGCGGACGGGGCAGGTGCCAACCCCAGCAGTGCCCAATAGGACAAGCAGAGACCTGTGCCCATTTGGGCCGCTCACGGGCCACACTGGCCCTTCTGCAGCACTCTGCTTGCCCTGACGCCAGGCTAGGAGTTGCATTCAGGCCCGCATGTTGTTGTTAACATACGATCGGAATGAGGCCAAGACTTTGAGCCTTAGAGCTAGTGATCTAAACCCTCTTCCCACACCCACTTTTGAAAATTAGGTCTTGAAAAAGGAATGTTTAGAAGGAGACAAAAATGTTTCGCTAGCTGTGAGACTCTGGCAACCTCTTGCTTGTTTAAGAGCAGAGCACGTCGAGCACAAGTCACCTAGTCCAGCCGTGCCTGGAGGACAGATACTCTCGTTCAGGTCCCTCCAGCCTTTTGCTTTGTGGCTCCCTGCTGACACTCCAAACTCAGATCTTCCCCTTCCGTATTATCAATTTCTTCAAGCCTCCTTTTTTGCTTCTCAGGACCTATATGCATTTCCCCTGCTCTTAAAATATTAAAGCAGTCTCCTTTTAGATGTATGTTAGCTAGAAGTAGTGTATATTAGTTTCATTGACTGTGCTCTATAAAAAGCTGTTACAAATATAGCTTTTTCCAAAGGAAATATAAGCAAGCTAAGAAATTGAGATCTGTCAGATGAGAGTATAAATATCCAACTATATTAAACATACTCAGGAAGCTGTGTATTTACCATATGGGTGATTTCAGCTTGTGCTTTAACAGAGCTAGATTTTGTGCAGGTTTCTGCTGAATGGGATCTTGATTCTAGCTTGAGGGATGTGTTGGTGACAGCAGCAATGAGGGGCACAAACAATGAATTGGTTTCTTGCATCCCAAGAGTGAAGAGACCTGATGTTGGCATCACAGCAGGATTTCCTCTTTTCTTCAGCATGCTTCCTGCTGCTTTTTCCAATAATTTTAACTCCAAGAATGGCATGACTTCCGATGGCCTCAGCCCTAGACACTGCAGCAATACGTTTCTGTTTATTCCTGGTGATAGGGCTTAAAGGAAATGCTCTGTCCTTTTACAGTGAATCAAATACTTCCTTCTTTGAATCGCCAATTATCGTTTAACACGTCAGCCCCCTTTGGAACTCACTGCTCATTCCCAAGACCAGGATGCGTGCAGCTCTTGCCAGTTCCTGTTCTTTTTTACTGCAGCATCGTAGTAGTCTGTCAGACAGGGACCTGGGAAGAACAATACTATTTTCTGCTACTATTAATCAGACCAGATCAGTAGTCACAGAGGATATTTTTCCAGGCTGGCTCTTTCTGATCATAAAATGAGCCCGTTTGGTTGCTCACTGCCTGGTTTCAGTGCTTAGGTCCCAGTGCCCATCTCTTCACCCCCAGAACTGGATGAATGTGAACTGGAAATGGGGATCAGAACAGGGAATATGAATGTAGGAAGAATGTAAAATGTAAGAAGTCAGATGTAAACTGCTTTTAATAGGGGTGGCATTAATTCAAAATGCTTGTATTTGGGGATGTACTGGATAAAACCATTCAAAGAAGCATGAATTTTGAATGCAGGCCTAAATAGGGGCTGGGCTGGGAGAAAGCTGGGCTTGAATCCTAGATAAAGACTTCACTTAGAATCAACACTTCAGAAGCTTCCATCAGAAGGATTTCATCGCCATCCCTGTCAACTTGTGCTGTGGAATAAGGGATACATTTTGCCAGTGTCTGTGTTGTACTTATCTCCTGAACCAAAGGGAATCCTCTGTGCCGGATATGCTTCAAAATCCCCATGGATTAGGGTTCCCTAATTCCCCCAGCCCCCAGTTTTATCACTGTGCTCCTTTTTTGTTGTTGTAAATTGCCTGTGAGAAGAAAAAAAAAGCTTACTGTGAGAAGACAAACTATGCCCTGCCTTATCTTCCCCGCGCCCTGTATTGATTCCAGGAGCTCCACTTCTCTAATTATCTTGCCAATAGATGCTGTTGCTCTGCGTAACTTCAGAAAAACATAAAGATGAATGACCACTATCAAGGATGTTTGAACCAATATCTTGTTAGTGAACAGGAGTGAGTAAGTGGCTGAGATCATTTACTGGCACAGTGCTTCGGGAGTCTGTTTGAGCGGCTGATTGAGGCCCTTTCATTTCTAGGTTCCCAGTTGACTGTAGGCCAAGCTGCTACGGACTGAAAATAGTTTCTACCTGTGAGTTTGTTGGTAGCATCAGGAAGTGAAATGCTATTTAAAGCTATGAGAGAATCCTGGCATTGTCATTGTCATCTGTTGGCACCTGTGCCATGACTTATAGCTGGAAGCTGCAGAAAGAGGACATCATTGATTTAAATATGGCCTCACCTGCTCCAGTCGGAAGTCCTGCACATTCCTGAGGGGTTGGAGTGTTTGGGGCAGCAGGGAAATTCCCTCCCTGTTTCAGCTTCAGCTGCTTTGGGACTGGGGGGATTTCATATCCTCAAGAAGAGAGATGACTCCTGCTCCTGGGAGCACTCGCCCCAGGCTCAGGACAAGAGACCTTTGGTGAAAACTGCTGTGAGAACAGAGCAGCAGTATTTGTATAAATGGGTGATCCCAATGGTTATTGCTGTCCTAGAAGGCTGCCGCGGTGGTGGCTTCTGAGCCCTGTGTTTGCAGAAAGAGACACAGAGAGATGCTCGCCGAGTTTCCTGAGCACCAATGGAGCTATCTGGGGACCTGGAATCCCTGCCTTCTTCTGGGCAGAAATGTGCCCATGCCAGATTGCTTTCAGTTGAGCCCTTGTGTCTCTAATGGACTGTGGGAATTGTCAAGCAATTCTCGTTTGAAGGAGCAGAGATCCAACTAGGTGACGTATTGCTGCACACATCTCCAGCCAAATGTGTGTTTCTGATACCAGGTTGTACAGTGTATGTAGGCTAAAGGGAGGTTTGCTGCTTCTTTTTCATGTGCTCACACCTCCTGCTCAGCTCATTTCCCACCTGCTTGGCAAGATTAGCAGAAGGGGCTAAACTGGACACCGTATCTAGGGTACAGCCTTGTTTCTGTAGGGAAGCCTTACAGAAATATTTCCATGATAGTAAAGGCATTTTTAGTCAGATTTAGCCTGCCAGATACTTGCTTCTCATCTGTCACGTCCTCTTGAAGGAGGCAGTGATGGCTCAATCAAACAGCTGGTACTACCTGGGCAGCCAGGGAGCCCCAGGCCTGGAGCGAGCAGAGCTCCGGGGTGCCTGTGGCTGCCAAGGGTCTCCCATTTGTCTCCAGCTGCAGCTCCTCTGCCTATCAAACCCGCAGACCTGACAGAGAGCGAGTCTGAGCCCTGCAGCCTCCTCCCAGGCTTTGCCTTGGTGACATTACACAAATCTGTGACATCCTGAAGGGTCCCACCAAGTTTTCTGGGGTTTGGGACCATCCTGGAGCACTTGGGGCTCCTCGCAGTAGAGCGGTTGAATGAGAACATTCTTCCCCAGTGCTGAAGATTTTGTGGGTCTGTCAGTATGAAATGTGGCCTCTTGGCCAAACTTGAGAACACGCTTGAGAAGTTTGACTGGTTTTGCTGTATTTTTTTTTAGCTCTGCTTGTAAACCTGGGTTTCCTTAACACAACAGCAGAAGCAGCTGAGGGAAAAGGAAAGTTACAACAATTTCCTGTTAGAAATCTTTAAGATTACCCAAAATAGCTTAATCACAGACTGTGTTGTGCACAGTGTTAACATTCAATAATCCTTACTAGGAGATGAGTCTCTTACAGGAAAGCTTTGTCTCTTTTAAATGTGTAATATGATTAAAACTACCACCTTGAGCTGCCATTTCTACTCTTGATAGTGCACTGTATGATTATGATATGTCAGGCGAGTAAAACTTAATGGAACAGTCGACATTTGTTGATGGTGGGGAAATAGGAAATATTTACCAGGGTGATTTTTTTAATGGCAGTCTTTAAAGGCTGCTGGGAAAGGCGGTAGTAAAACAGTTCCGATGAAGAGCTGGAGCTGAGCCAGACCCCGATGAAATGAGCGTTTTCCAGTGATTTCAGTAAGCCTAGGTACATGTTTTATGTGCTCAGGGCAGATGGGCAGTTAGTTGCATTTTTGTGTTTTGCTACTGCAGTGCACCACAAAGCCCTCAGCCTATTTGTAGCAGAAAGACAAAGCCATATATCACATTTCAAAAAGCAAAGGAGCTAAATTGTCTAAAAAAAAAAAAAAGAAAGGTTAACCTCACTGTTGGTCACCCACATCTGCTCTCGCCAGCCCTGTCACTGCGTTTCTAAGAACACACTACTTTCAATTTTTCCATGTGTCACTTATGCTGCGAACTCCTTAGAAGTTTTATGCAAAAGTCAACTTCTGTGCAGTAAATCTAAGTCTGGTTTCTGTTTGAGGTCATTTGCAGTCTCAGATTTATGGGATTCTGAAAACTCTCTGCCAGAGTACACCCACCTCCAGCTCTTTGAGTTCATGCTCGGTTTTTTGAGTCCTTATTGCAGATAAGAATCAGGCCCAGGACACTTCCAGCTACTTAACTAACTTAACTACTTTACTTAACTACTGCACTAAACCTCCTTCAGGTGAATATCTGGCCCTGTCTACTAAGAAAATGTGTTAAATTCCATCCCAAATTTTGCAATGCCAACTCTTTTTCACAAAGTTAATACTTTGAGGGTGGTGGTTTCCTAAGACCTCTCTGGTATCTGTCATGATGACAAGTTTCTTAAAAAAGAAGTGGGATTACTATAAGCCATTTACAAGCCTTTCAGTAGCAAAACAGAAACTGAAAACACACATGCAGTTCTGCTAATGAGAATTGTGAGATGATTTTGTTTTAATTCAGTAGTCCTTTGGAAGGAATGAAATTTCGTGATGAAGATCTGTCTGTTTAGAACAATGTAATTTTTTAAAACATCTCTGAGTTTTCTTAGCCATGTGACTAGTGAATGACTTGAATCTCTTGATAGAAGCCCCATGTTGATCTAAACCAATCTTACAAGTAAACAGCAAATTGCTAAAAAAAAGGCAGCTGCTTTACTGGAAACTCCTCTTCCGAGGGCTATTTCTGCAGTACAAACTCCAAACAACAGCTGCACAATATGACATGATTATCTGAAAGGCTGTACCTTGGAGTAAAAAGAAGGCTATTGATTTTCATTTTGAAGAGTTACTGAAAACCCGGAGGAAAGGGAGTTAGGAATAGTTAAGTTCCAGGTAAAATAAAACAGCAATAGTGATGACTGCAAGGCAAGTGGATGGGCAGCCAAAACGTCTGGGTGCTTTTAAAGCTGCATAATTCTGTACCAGCAAACTTCGGGGAAACAGTCAGGTTTGTTTTCCAGGAAGAGATAATAATGTAGAAACCTCTTTCTTGTGGCTTTCTTTAATCACATGGAGGGACGGTGTTAAAAGCCAAGCGCGCGCAGAGACGTGCTCCCTTTGAACTACAGCAGCACAACACACGCAGGCCCGGCTTCCCGAGCGGGCGCCGTGCTGAAAGCCGCGCTCATCCCTTTGGTCACGCCGGCCTCCCGCACCTGGTCTGAAAATGAGCGTGTTCGTTAGCGCCCGTCGCGCTCACAGCAGCACCAGGACAATTCAAGGTCACAGAGAGGGGGTCAAGAAGAGCGACATGTGCCGCATTGCATGTTTCTCTTCCAACATTTTTAAATGCATTTGACAATAACTGTGCAAATCCAGTGGTCACTAGCTGAGTCAGCATTTATCCAGAACAGTGCTTGGATCTTCTGGAGCATTTTGCTGGGGTATTGTAGGATTCTTTTCATTTTGGCTTTCTAAGTCACTGTTTGCTTCTACAGATTGATTGAGCTGTCTTTTTATTATTTTTTCAAGTGTATAGACACAAGCAATTCCCTGTTTTGCATCCCTGAATTGTTTCCTGCAAGCCTGTCTGCTTCTCTGTTACCTGGGACAGGATTTCCCCAGCGTGATGTTAACAGCCACAGGGGAGGCTTCTCTTGCAGACTCTGTCCTGTGCCTTGGAGATGTTCTGTGCACAGCACAAGGTCATCTGGGGCTTCCAAATGGTGAGAGAGATGAAGTTTTAAATAGGCATTAAACAAGTATTCTGCAGCAAGATGAAAGGAAGAACTCGGCAGCTCCTGTGCAAGAAGATGAGGAAGTCCTGGCCCAAAGCCAGCCTGTGTATTCAGGGAATTACCAACAGGCAGATCACAGCGATCACCATCTTAAATTATAGTAACTAACTGCATTTACCATGAAAATGAATTTGGATTCCAGTAAGTAAAAGAAGCTAGTATTGTGTTCTTCCCCCTTTCTTTCCTCCTCTTCCCATTTTTCCAAGAATTCATTACTGGCTCATATGCCTGCTCTAAACCAGTGATGAAGTGTGTGTACGAGTCATCCGTACCGAGGCTGGTGTCGGTCCCTGCACGCGCTGCTGTTGGCCAAAGGGTTTGGGCTCTCTGGACGCTCAGAAGCGGTTCTGCCGTTTCTGCCTGCCCTGAGCTCTGAATCCATGCACAGCAGTGGAAACATTTTCTTCACTGTCAAAGGCTTTGGATCGCATCCGAAGACTCTTATTCAACTGCATTTTTTTTTCCCTGAGGAAAGCTCACTCTACCAGTGGAATCACGTAGTAAATCTGACCTGACTGCGAAGGCTTGTGGTTTCGCATTAGTAGATGTATCTGGGCAGAGAAAACAGGCTGTCTGTCTTCAACCTCTTAACTACTTTTTGTGCCAAAGGGATTTCCAAAGCTTTAGCAAAAATGCAGATTTTTTTGAGATCTCTTTTTTTTTTTTTTTTTTGCAGTTACAGTCAACGTTTTGCAGTAACTTGAATGGGAATTTTGCCCAAAAAACACTGAGGAGGGTTGAGGCCCTAATTCTGGCTTGTTTGCTAATGCAGTTCACTGTAAATCTGAAATCTTCTTGGATTAGTCAGTGGCATGGTATTTTTGTCTCAATCAGTCTTTTAGCTTACTCCGTAAATATTCGGCCTTAATTACAATTGTTTTGTTTTGATTTTTTGTTCCAGTGAAATCTAAATTCAGCATTTAGGTTTAACTTACCCATCTTCAAGCATTAGCAAAGACAGAATTTTGCATTCAAGTCTTATTTTCTGCAGGCTTTTCTTATCAATAGGGCCATTCCCTTTCTGTAACAAAATTAGCAAATTCAGATGCTATCCCCGATTTTTGGACTCTTATTATTAGTGGACTCTTCATGATTTCCGTCAGCCGCTGGGTATGCGCTTTCAGTGCAGGATTTTCCGTCCTGTCAAACTCAAGAGCAGGCTCTCACACCGGCCATTCATTGACTCTTCCTGCTGTCTGGTCTAGATGGGAAGTTTTTGTCTTTATTGACATTCTGCATAACTCATTTGTCAAACAAACAGGAATTGGTATATCCAGAAGCTCCTGTAATACGTAAGAGCCTTTCGTAATTACAGCAGGATGTAGCTTAAAATAAATAACACAACAACTGGTGGTCCTAAGATACGGAAAATACAAACTTATGCCATCGTGCTCCTGCCAGCTTTACACTGCTGCTGACATCTTCTGGGTAATTCTTTTAGCCAGATCAGTTCTGTAATACACAAGATTGGAATTTTTTATAAATTCGAAAACTAAACTTGACTCTCAAAGAGTTCTAGAGCCACCATGAATAGTGAGGAGGGATTATGTAGCCCTGGAGCAAGAGATGGAGAAAGAGGGAGACCAAGGTGTGGGGTACATTGTTGGGTTGTCTCAGCTGTTGGTGAAACCAGACTTACAGCTGTTAAAAAACACATTGCCCATATTGTTTCTATCTGAAGAGGGTTTACTTACAACGCAAAGAGCTAAAATTACTGAGAAAATCTCTATTGTCAGGACTGCAGAACTTGCTGGGACTGGTTTTACTTCCCAGGCTTGATCCATGTGCAAAGAGGACTCCCTTTGACTTACTGGCTGTGCTGTTGGGGAACAACCTAGTTGGATTAAGTCTCTTGAGTTACCTTTAAACGTTAAGTTTTGGGGTTACATAAACAATCTGGAGAAGAATCCACTTGCAGGATTGTCATTTATCTGCTTGCTAAGTTCAGTTTGGAAGATCTAACAAGCAGCACGATGTACCGGGCAGACCAGGATGCCGAGGGCAATGTGCTCGTCAGAGTGCTCTAGGAGGGACATGGGGAATTCACCCAGGACAGGCAGGAGGAGGAGCACGACCTGCCATGTAGGAATGACTGTAAAGCAGTTACCTCGTAACGCGTTACGAGGTAACGCATTTGAAGGAAGCGGGACCCTTCCGCTCACCCTGCAGCGGTGTGAGCAGCGTCGCGTGCCGCATGCGCCTGTGCGGCCGCCTCCTCTTCTTTGCTTGCTCCCTTTGGGAGCTCCGGCAGCCTGTGCAGTGTGGCTGTGTGGGCCGGGCGCTCCTGCTCGGCCCTGGTGCAGCCACGTGCAGGAGTCCGGGAGGTGCAGACGGAGGGGATGTGCCTGGTTTTGTCCTTCGCTGCCTTACCCAGCTGCAGCTGCAAGGCTGTACTTGCCCATCAACCTCTGACAGGAAAGGGCAGGTTTCGCAATTTCAAACAATGTTTTTGGGAATCTCACAAGAGGAGGAAGTGCCATGAGCTTTGCCTTGCTGGTCTGTGCTCTGGGCATGGGGGCAGTCCCCGGCTCCCTTCATCGCAGGGCCGGGCAGGACACGGTCCCCGTCAGCTCTCCTGCCCTTGGGCGCACTGCCCGGTCCCGTTGCCCTCCTCTGCCTCGCTCCTTCCTCGCTTCCCAGTGCCCAGGGCAGCTCTTCCACAAGGTTTCTGAAGCCAGCAGGTAGCTTTTGAGCTTTGGTTGCTGTCTTGCAGGCAGTGTTGGCATGGGTCGCCTCTCCAGGTGTGTCGTGGTGGGCAGAAGAGGGAATGGGTTTAAGACCTAATTTGGATGTGTTGCCTCTGTAGCAAGTTCTCTGCAAAATCTGGTTGCTCACTAGGAAACAGCCTCTTTTCACAGGAATTGAGTGGAGTATTGGTCAAAATCCAGCCCAGTTATTTAGAATTATTGGATTACTAAGAGGTAATACCCAAGTATAAGGTCAGTGAAATGTAATACCCATTTGGGGTACCCAAATATCCAAATTGCTCCCTGCTTTTCTGTTCCTCCATGGACAAGGAAGGGCAATAGCCTGTCATGGATTAGAATTCCTCCCAGTGCAGCTAATAATGTCACTGGAACCATGAACAGGGCTGCACTGGGATGGTGGGGCAGAAAAGGCTCTCCAGGAGCCAAGGCCAAGCAAGGCATTTCACTAAAAAGTCGTCTCCCAGTATATTCCTTGGCTGTGGAGCAGAAATAAAACCTTTGTGCTGGCTGGCATAAATATGTGAAGTATTTCTGCAGGAAAATGTCAGGAACACGGACTTTATCCTCAGCACTCGAGATCTGACAGATCCTCCCTATCACACTGCAGAGCAGCCTTCCAAATGACCCTGTCAAATCTGGAGTTCCTTGTGTGTTAGGGAGGGGGTATAAGAACCAAAAGTTAAAGGCTTACAATTATGTGAGTAAGAGGCTTCTGTGAAACAGAGGAGCAGAAGATGGGAGGAAAAACCCTCACTATCACAAACTCATCCAAACAGTATTATTTCCAGGCAAACCATCTTCCCAAGAGATTTAATAATCAAATACGAGAATCCTGGTCCAGCTATGACTCTAGCTGCTAGCTATGGCCTTGGAATTCATAGCGTAAATCAAAGGAAAGAGCAAAATCCTGCAAGGAAACTCGGCGTTGTGCATACCCGGCTCCAGAAAGCAGAGCGGAGTGGGGAGGCGCGAGTGCTGGCAGGCTGCTAAGGCACGAGAGCAACCGAGTTCAAACTGAGCTTTGATGAGGTGGCAAATAGAAGATTAATATCCTGATCTGCAGCCTTTTTCTCTTAATTAGGTCATACACTTTCTGTCTATGTGCAAGCGCCGGGTTCGGCGAGGAAGCAGTTTTTCATTTCTCATGCTTTTTAACACCTGAACTTCCTGTCAACTACTAGCATCCTGTTTCTGTTACTGTTAGAGGCACTGATGCGCTTTACAGTCATCTCTGATCAGAACAGGCCAAGCAGCAGTATTTGATGGGTCATTATATGGTGAGTAAGCCTTTCTGATGAAATCAGGGCTCCTGACTAGTCCTGGGAGGGAGCGTTTCTGTGTGTCAGCCTGCTGTGAGCACCGTCCTCATCTCGCTGCCTCTGCGGTCTGTAGCACATGTCAACATCAGTAGAACAGGTTAGAGAGTCACAGAATATTTGGTTCTTGAAGAATTCTCCCTTTTGCAAACTGACTGGCAATGGTTGTCTTAGGCTTCTGGGTGGTCTCCTTGGTCTCCTTCTTGCAGCGTTTCACAATGAAGCTTGAGCAGCGCCTCTCAGGGCCAAGCAGAGCTTCTCTCTGCTCCCGCAGTGGTTTGGGCTCTTCCCTGAAGAGAGAGCCAGCCCTGGGGCAGGAGGAGGTCCAGGTCCTTGCTGCCCACAGCCGAGACGGAGGCGCTGCTGCTGCAGGAGCCATGCAGAGAGTGACCCCAGCGTGGGGCAGGACAAAGAGGGACCCTGTCTGGAACCGGCTGGTTTGCTGCTCCCTATCAGGGGTCACGCACTGTTAATGCTTCTTCCTCCTCCTGCTTTAGGTTCCGAAGTCTTCAGATGCTTAATTCCCTTGTTTGCGCCTGCCCCAGGCTGCCAGCTCCTTTTTCTGAAGTGGCCAAATCGGAGATCATGGATTGGGATAATTCCAAGGCAGGACCAATGTCTGCAAGTCTGAGCTCCAACTGGGTTATATAGTGATATTTCCCTCATTTTAGTTTATAGTAAAATTAATAAAATTGGTCTAGATTCAGATTACTGATTAGCTCCTCCAACCTCTTAATACTGAATCATTCAGAGCAGAAAACCTGAACTCATTTGTAAAGCAAAAACAGAGCTCAGTGCAAACGTGGTTGTTCCACCTGCATCCCTAATTTTAGTGTGGTTGCTGGTGCTCTCTTCCCCTCCTCTGCCTTTAAAATTTCCTGGAGGGCTGTATTTGAATGGCAAATTTAGAGAAATGAGACTGCGATGAAGCCTGTGCAAGTGCGGAGCAGTTCGTGGCGCCGGCTGCACCTCGCAGCTCTCTGCGCACGAGGTTCCTTCGAAAAGACACCGGTGGCTTCGAGCGCTTAGTAGCCAGCAGCACTGCTGCCTGCAGCTTGAGTGCTTAGTAGTTACCAAGAGGAGATAATATTTGTGCCAGCTATTTCAAGGTCAATTACTGTGCTAGCAGAGGCAGCAGTATATTTGCATTGTGCAACTCTTCCTAGGAACTGCGCTGCTCCGGAGCACAGGAAGTCATGGGAAGCAGGACGGACTTGAATTAAATGGAAAGGATTTGTTTTTCTTCTATTTGGATGCCAGTGCCCATTGAGCTAGGATGATATATTGTATAAGTTGTGCTTCTTGTTATGCAATTAAGTAAAAGAGAGGTATGCAAAAGATCTAAAAAAGCAATAACAAACAACTGTCTTTTTCCAAGCAGACCAATTGGTAAAATCCTCCTCTCAGAGAAGTACTCTTCTCAGGAAAGAAACTTATTTTTCAGAGGACAAACATGCTTTCCTAACATAAACCATCCAAAATTCTCACCCTTTGTGAATTTATTTCAAATGAATTTTTTTGTTGTTGTTGAAAAATGACCCCAAATGACTGATTCAGACCTGTCAGTGGTCTCTATCTAGCAGTACTTGTTGGGGAAAAAAAATATCTGACACTAAATATGGGAATAGTTTTGCACAGAAAGGTATTTTTGCAAGCAATTTGTTTTGCCTGTAATCCTGCAAAGCTCTCAAGCTTTGATGCTAGCCAGTGCAGCACAGTAGGTGATTGCACCTACCCAGTCCAGGTGAAGACATTTTCTGCAGGTACTTGTGGGTCCAGAGTGTAACCTGAACTAATGATAGGGAAGAGTGTCTTCAGCACACTCCTGCCCTCTTGTTAAGCAGCAGAAGTCCAGGTCCAAGCAGCAGAAGTGGGTAGAGTGCAGTTGTCCGCTGCGGTGGTACAACATGGTCTTGACCAGTGAAACCTCTAGATTCCAGGAGGATTTTGCAGGGTGCTGTTTTACAGCTCTTCACGAGCTGCACTTTGGCCAGAGTTGCCCAAATATAAAGGTACAAATGATCACCTAACTCAACAGACAGTATTTTAACTTAAGCCATTTCTGTAAATTTTATAGCAGGTGAAGCCAAGCTACCTTCATGAGCTCCTACTACATGAAGATTTTATGACTGAGACTGGAGTGGGTTCATAAATACTTTGCTCTTGAGTATTTAAAAGGCGTTATCATGTGAAAGTGTTTAATAGGTGTCTTTTCCACCTCGTTTTTTTTTTCCTCTACAAACAGCACATTAGCTTAATTGCAGAATTGTGCACTTAACGTGGATTAATCTGGAATAAAAGAGAATGCATTTATTCCAGCTCAAGTTCTGGAGGCTGTTGAAGCTGACCTACAATAATTTCAAACTCAAAAAATGAGGACCACCAGTAATATAATTTGTATGGCAATTAATTCCCTAGCTCCTCCTAGTCCGCAGTTAAGAGTTCAGGCCTCTGCTGTTGTCAGTGGAAGCTGAGCAGCTTCAGGATGGTTCTGGATTGTGGTAAGTGGCAGGTTTTTGAAGTAAAGAGCTCCAGAATGGCTATATGGTTGTGCTGCACTTAGGACTTGGTTTTCATAATAGCAGTTACAGCTGGAAGAAGAAGTGTGGAAGGACCTGTACGTCCTCACAGCTGCTAATCCCTTGTGCAGGGCTGAGGCCCAGCTCACATTTTCTCTGTCTCTCCTGAACTCATCACTTCCTTCCAAAATTTCTCAGCCTTCCAGGGTGCTTTCCAGCCTCCTCTATCCAGCTTTAGCCTTCCCAGATTTCACACAACATTTTCTGTTAGAGAGAAAATATGATCTCTCGAGGTTATTTTTGAGCTCAGTTCAGTTCCTGTTGAATTCATTGAAAATTGAAGGAGACCTTGTAAGAAATCCCAAAGGCCATCAGCTAAACTCAGTGTTTGCTTGCAGCTGACCCTCTCCTGATCTGTGGTTCTACATCTAGTTGAATTGCACATGCACTAAGACACAGCTATGTAGAGCAGCTTGGAGAGTATTTTGTCCCACTAGAAATGTCACTACTTAAACCTACCTGGGCTTCCAGTTCCAAAACATTCTGGAATAATGTGAATCTACTGTATTTTTAAAATATAATCTTAAAAGCTATGTTGAAATTACAAAGGAAATGAAATATGTAGGAAAGCAAGGAAAAATCACAGGGATAGCTATGAAAGGTGGTCCTGGACTGTGGAGTCCTTTCTTAATACTGAGTGCACAGGCACAGATTTACCTGCACTCTTCTCCTGTGTATTTTAATGTATGTGCAGAAATCATAAACCATTGCAGTATTTTGTAGTTGAACTTTTCATTGTATCCACTTAGTAAGAAGCTTCTATGATTTTGCATACAGTGTCTAAATTACACTTATCAGGAAGAAAGTTCACTGTGGTTTTATTGCTTCCAAAGTATAATAAAAAAAGACAACCACAGAGATTGCCAGGTTCGCATAGGCAGTTTCTTCCTCATGAGGTGCATTTGCTTAAAAAGTGCGTGTAAAACGAAACTTAGAGCTACGAGGGGATAACCAGCAATCAGTTCTTGATGCCCAAGCTTTGTACTTTTAGTTTCAGGAGTTAAAGGCTCTTCCTGTATGCGCAGCTGGGTGGTGGGGTATTTCGGAGGAGGAGACCGTGATGGATGGGACTGTGCTAGCTCCTTCCAAAGGGATCTTAGTGCAAGATAGGGAATCTGTAGTGCAAGACCTCCTGCTACCCACACAGTGCTGCTATTAGTGGTGTCAGGAGCATTTTAAGCAGCCTGTGAAGCTGCTGTCATCATGAGGACGTATGGCCGTGAGCTGCATGGTGGGCATACGGCAACGCCTGCGTATGGCAATAATGGGCTAAGGCTCGGTAAAGTCAACAGAGCTTCAGCGCTGCTAGGGGAGGTATTTTAAAATGGCATATGTGATTCCCGGCCTTTGTCCTCAGAAATTGTCTAATGAGGCATTCGTACTATTGAGAACACATTTATGCTTTAACTAGAGCTAGGAGGTATATATGTGGAATTGTTGCTACTTTTTTGGTTTGAGAAATTACTTAATGTTCAAAACTTTCAGGCTGTTTTGTTACAGATTACATACAAAATGTATAAATCGAGCCCCAGTTCTGTAGACATAGTCTTAAGCTTCATGTCAGAAGGCTGGATTTCTGTTCGTTCCTGTTTTCTTTTCCTCTCCCAAGTACTTTTGTGGGTAACTGGAGCATCTTTCCTGACTTGCTGATTCCCTAATTCTTCTCTTCTTTCACCCTCTGTCTCTGTCTTCAGATGGACATGAACTACCTGCTCTGGGAGAGCTTCAGCTATCGGCCGCCAGCTATCAAGTCATTCACGCACACAAGGATTTCCTCCTGTTCCCCCGTATCAGAAGTCTTCCTGTTTCTCCCATCTCCTTGGTTTTCCAATACAAAAATGCCTGCACTTGCCCAAGGTAGGACCTCACACTGGCTGCATTTGTGAGAGTCAGGATCTAAAGGGATCAGAAAACCAAAAATCTGAAGCATTTGTTGAGATTGCTTCTGTAACAGCTTGTGTACATGGAGTACTTGCTAGGAGGGATCTCCTGGTTTTCATCTGGAGTGACCTGTGATAGTAGCTAGTGGCCTTGCTCCCTATGGGGCATATATGTTGCCCAAATTCACCCTAGTGGTAATGTTAGAGACATGTTGATCCTACCTCAGTGTTGAGGGTCTGTAGGTACTGTCCATAGGTCACGCTGAAAGCTGCCTGAGCACTGAATCACCGAATCCCAGAATGGCTGAGGCTGGCAGGGTCCACTGGAGATCACCCAGTCCAACCCTCTGCTCCAGCAGGGGCACCCAGAGCAGGGGCACAGGGCGGCATCCAGGTGGGTTTGGAGATCTCCAGAGCAGGAGCCTCCACAGCCTCTCTGGGCAGCCTGTGCCAGGGCTCGGGCACCCTCACAGCACAGAAGTTCTTCCCCACATGGAGATGGAGCTGCCTGGGGTTCAGCTTGTACCCGTTACCCCTTGTCCTGTCACCAGCCACCACGGAGAAGAGCCTGGCCCCATCCTCCCTGCACTCTCCCCTCAGGTGCTTGTCCATGTTGGTCAGGTCCCTCTCAGCCTTCTCTTCTCCAGGCTGCACAGGCCCCGCTCGCTCAGTCTCTCCTCACACGGTCGCTGCTCCCGTCCCTTCAGCATCTCTGTCGCTCTGCGCTGGCCCCTCTCCAGCAGCTCCACGTCCCTCCTGTCCTGGGGAGCCCAGAGCTGCCCCCAGTGCTCCAGGTGCCTCCCCAGAGCTGGGCAGAGGGGCAGGATCCCCTCCTGGCCCTGCTGGCAATGCTCCTGCTGCAGCCAGGAGCCCATTGGCCTCCTTGGCCACGAGGGCCCATTGCTGCCTCGGGGGGACCTTGGTGTCACCAGGACTCCCAGATCCCTCTCCACGGAGCTGCTTTCCAGCAGGTCAACCCCTAATCTGTGCTGGTGCCTGGGGTTATTCCTGCCCAGGTGCAGTGCCCTGCACTTGTCCTTGTTAAGTGTCACTGACGTTTTTATTGTAGGTCAAGAAATGAGCAAACAAGACTATTTCATCACACGTTGCCAAGTGAGCCCTGCACCAGACTGTGGAGTAACCTGACTGTGTGAATGTTTTATGTTCACTTCTGTTTCCAGTCCTGTCTCTGCCTGGAAGCTCAGCCCAGAGCCCAGCTGTAATTCCTGCCGCCCTGGGCAAGTGGGGCTGCGGAAAGCTCTGCTCGGTGACAGTGTCCTACTGCTGGGGCAATCTCAGGGTGACGGGCACAGGAGGGACCTGCTGGTGCTGTGCAGAGCCAGCAGGACGGTGAGGAGGAACCGCGCACAATCCTCTACTTTCTACTTTCAATATCAGAACCGAACAGCACTGATAAGGTTTCACATCAGCCTCCAGATGTGAGTTAGCGGGGGCTCTATCAAGTCAGAAATCTTCATGATGCAACCATAGGTCTTAGATGTATTTTTAAAATGGTAGTTCTTTTTTCTTTAAAATATTAGCTACAGAAAAGTTGATGCCCCATGGAAAATGATTTAACCAATTTAACCTGGGAACACTGCACCCAAATCAGAGGATCGCTCTATAGCTACACAGAAGGTGCTTCCCCCTCAAGCAATCCAAATGTTCCGTCACTGTAAAGCCACTCTCTAGTACTCTGTCTCATCTGAAAACTTGGAAATTATTCATTTTTTTTTCAGTCATTACTAAAGTTCATTCTTTCCCTTTCTTACCATGCTCCCCTGTGTACATATTAGTGTCTTCACTACTGAAGCCACTGACCCTTTCTGCTACTCCGTGTCCTCATTAGAGCAGGAGGCTAATTAGTGGTGGAAAATGCCAGGGCCAACTTGTCGCTGTTTGCCTCTTTACCGGAGCCAAGATGTCCAATTATGAACCACCAGGCAATTAAAATAGGGCACAGAAATTCCAGGAAATGTGACAGCATCTTAGTAAAGGCCAAAGTTACTTTTCCAGATAGGTGCAGCTCTTTGGGTCTTTATCCGTGTGACCCACATGTCTCATTTTAGTACAGTGGATGCTGCTGCTTTATATCTGCATTTGGGCTGCCTGAAGGAGTGAGGTACTTGATTAATAAAGACCTCAAAATCCTCCCCTTTCCCAAGAGCAATGGCCAAGGCCTCCCTCGCTGCCCACCTCAGCGGTCCTCAGTGGACATTAGCTCCCCTTTCCTGAAATGAGCCAGTCCTGTGCCAGCTCTAGTCCCCGCGGTAGCAAGCAGCAGCTCTCCTGTGCCTTGGGGCTTCTCCTCCCTGCACTGCCCTTGGTGCTAGCACAGCAAGCTCGGCCTCAAACAGCTTTTACTTGTGACCACAGGGCAGCAAACAGGACTTTTTTCAGAGCTATGAGCACCGGCAGTGCTATTGGCACTGCTTGCACTCTTCCTTAGTGGGTAAACCTCCTCTTTTTGAACATCTGTTGTGATTTGGTCTTTAATTTTACTTTAAATTGAGACTTCTCTGCTTTGTAGTGCTGTTACAACCAGCTCATAGCATCCTGCTCCAAGAAGTCTTTAATTTTCTGTCATTTTTTTTTTACCATTTTGTTCTTCAGAAACACGGCTTAGTCAATGAGACAGTGCACTGGCATTCAGATCACCCCAGTACTGTAATCCCACATGGAAGGAGGGTTTAATTGCTCATAACTGGCTTTGCTAAAGCTCACTTACACACAAGGAGTAATTGTGTGCTGTGCAGGAATAACTTCTGCACTGCAAAAAGATCTTGGTGAGCTGAAAATGCCGCAGTCTTTTCTTTATAAAAAGTCAAACTGGATAAATGTGTGGATTTTTCCTGGGCTTCAGGTGCTACAGCAAAGGTGCTGTAAAATAATATAAATAAAAGGGCTTTCAAAAAGTAACAGATCGACGCTGTGAGCACGGATGTGTCTAGCTCAGAGTGTCTGCTTGGGTAGGGGACACTGGTGGCCATGCAATATCTCACTGTAAATCTGAGCACATTTTGGCCCACTGTATTCAGTGCAAAATAGTAACAAAAATAGGCTTAAAAAAGAATGAAATATATAGGGAGAAATGCACGGCTTTCTCTGCTATGTATCATTCATGCACTCGAGCTATTGATAGATATTTTGGACATACCTGTAATGCAAACTGCAGAAATATTTCTGTGAAAGACATGGTAAGTGGCAATAGATTAGTGTGTTAAAAGCCTCTGCCTACAAATATAACAGTGGTGTAAAGAACATTGTCTTTTTTTTACCACTCAGTCAGAGCTTTACCTCCACAGACCAGTTTGGACGCAATATGCATACCCACAGGGGTAGCTGGGGGGTTTTGTTCAGAATAAGATCTGAACAAATCTTCACAACGGCTTTTTTTCAGTCAGGGAACCAAAAGACAAAAACCTCTGTGCTGAGGAAGGGGAACATTTCTGAGCTAGAGCAGGAGTAGGCCAGACAGGAGGGCTTTACGGAAGGACACAGAGCTCTTAATGCTTGATGGCTGAAGACACTAGCTTTCTGCATCGCTGTGAGGTACAAAACAAACCGATATTTGAGATTAAAATGACAAAAGTGACGCTACTTTTCCTTGTTAGCGTTCTCAAGCTGAGTAGAATGAAGTATGCTGAGCAAACTAAGGAGCGTGTCCTGTTGCACAGTTAATTATTTGTTTTACTCTGGCTGCTATTCCATCCTCGTGCTATCTGCTTTGCTCAGAGCTGAAGACTATAAGCTCTTTATTTCGCAATGCACAAACATCATCTCTATCATTCTCTCCTCAGTAGCAAGTCCAAAATATGTTCCTGACGTCCAGGCATACAGCAAATACTTTTGGCACGTGCCTAGCTCACTCATTCTGTCAGTCAGGATTTTATATTCTGACTCCTTGACGTTTGCTGCTTGAACACAGTGTACTTGTTGGAACAGGCAGAAGGGCCCGGTCCTTTCCTTTATGCTCTCTGTGGGCCTGTTTTCCTCTCTCTTCCATGGTGACTGCAAGAGGAAATTGAAGCCAGGTGTAGCAAGGATGGCTAATAAGCTGGGAAATGGTTGTTGAGGAACAAGTCATATATAGTGAGAACAGCTGGGTAGGACACAAGTAAGTGGCAATGAGAAGGTTTGAAAGAGGTTCCATGTGGTCAAGAGGAGCACCCTGGCAGCTGCTTCATGTGCTGTCACTTTGTGTCTTGATTGCACCAATGGCAACAGGGTGATGGGATGGAGCTGCTCTGTTTCCCTGCTTGTGAGTGCCTGGCTTTGTGGCTGACAGCTCCCTAAATGGGAAGACAGCCAGAGGGTAAGGGACTGAATGAGAGCCCAGTGCAAGGGGGTGACACTGGATCTGAAATGAACCATCAGGAGGTGAATAAATTGCTCAGGAGAGGATGCAGTACAAGCTGGGTGAGGAGTATTGATATCTAGATACAGTCAGCGTGTTGCCCTGGGGGACACTTTCTTCTTGGCTGTTGAAAATAGCATCAGTGCTGACTGCAGCTGGAGCCTCACTTCTTGTAAATGACTTCAATCGTAACAGAATTAGTGTGACCGCAGCTCCACAGCGTGCGAGGTTGTGTGTGTCATTGAGGAGGCTCCTCCTGAGCATCCAATAACCCTTCACGGCTGCATTGCCCGGGTTTGATGGACACCTGCAGTTGTATTAGCTCTATTTGTGAGTGTTTTACAGCTGCAGCCTCTCCTGTAACCTTTCTGGAAACACAGCTCTGCCTCATGTCTAAAACGTGAGGCGGTCTTGGCCTCAGTGTTCTTGCAGTTCCTTGGAATGCTGTGCCAGTGACTCCGCGTGCGACTGTCCAGCCCCTTCCACAGAACCTCCCCGCTGCTCGAGTGCCTTCTGCTCAGGGGATTATTTTTAAACTGCCCGTTCCCTGCAGACCGAGGATCCTGCAGTCTCCTTGGAAAATGTAACTTTGGTCAGTGCCTGAGCACTGTTTGAATCGTGCCGTAGTCTTTACAGATCGGCTGTTTCCTTTGCTCTGCAGCCGCAGCCGGAGTGGAAAAGGCAGAGGAGAACGGCTGAAAACATATATAAAGGTGAAAACATATATTAAGACAAGCCAGCTGTGACTTCTTTTTTCTTCTGTATGTGGTCTTTTATTGCCTGCCCTGTTTGTCCTATAACTTTACTTGTATTTATTCCAAGCTACCCCATGTCTTCATATCCTATTAAGAACAAAATGTCTGTGTCTTTCAAGGAATGTGGGCACTTTGCTTGGGAGGATATGGATCATTTCTGCTAAACTTACTGTAAAACAAAAGAGAGAGGAAGGAACTTGGCTTCTGCCAGGCTGGCAGCGGCTGGATCCATGTGCTTTTTGTTCCCTGCCTCTCCCGGGGAAGCCTCTCACAGATACCTAGCTCTGGTTTGGCTTGTTCTACCACTAACACTGTCATAGGGCATTCCTGGTAGTTGAGGCAAGTGTCTTGCACTGGGGGCCTGAAGGGTTAAAAGTTGCTATTTACAGGTCTGGGAAAAGAGGAGGGGGAAAGGCACAATGAGCCCTGCTCTGCAAACCAGTTTGGCAGCCTGCACCCTACCAGGGCTGCTTTTCTTCAGCTTAACTTCTGAGAGCCCTTTGCATTCAGGCAAAGGCTTTCCTCTGTTGTCCCGTCTGCTGCATAGCAAAACAGTCAGGACTTCCCCAATTTATAGTGGTTCTTTACAGCAGCTGTGGGAAAACACAGCCTTGGCAACTAATTCCAGTTCTAGAACTGAACAGAAATGCGGCCTGACAATCCCAGCCAGGGATTGCTGACGAGGGATGGGAGGCTGCTTGGCAGGACAGAGACAAAGAAAAACTATAGAGTGAATAGATGCTGCCCACCTGTGCTCTGTTTTTCTGGTTTTCACGGTGTCCAATGCACTGTGAGTAATCTTTAGTCATGTCTGAGCAGGAACCTTGTTTATGCTGAAGAAGTGTCTACTGCAGAAAAGCTGTGGGGTTTTATTTTTTTTTGAAGAGTAGGTTATATTACGCACAGTACTCAATAGGGAGCACTGCATAAGAACTACTCAATTTCCTAAAAGTAGCATTAGTTTTAAAAGGAATGTGAATAGAAGTATAGACAGAGACCTTTTAACCTCCAAGCTCTGCAGATGCCTCACTTACTGCCTCGAGGCACTGTAAGCAGCCCAGAGCTGTGCTGAGAGATCAGATCACCTTTCTGCAAGAGATTCTGAGCCTTCTGTGAAGTAATTTGGCTCAGTTCATTTCTAAGCCTATTTTTCATGAATTTCAGTAAATGCTAGGCAGCAGTGGAAATCACATTTTATCATAATTCAGGTGATATTTTGCCAAATGTGGAGCCTCAGTCATTCACAGTTACAGCTCTAGAGGCCATTGATCTTGCATTTTAGAAGCAGATAAGAATCTAGGGGACCTTGCCGATTTCCTACAAGAAATGCATCAGGCTCCTTGGGAGTATTTCAGCCATCTCTGAATGCAGTTTAACCCTCAAATAAAAGCTGCACTCTACATTTATGCTCTCTGGCTCCCGTTATTGAGCACTAAGTCACAAATATTTTTTAAAGATGCTGGCAAAGCCAAGAGAAAAACAAACAAACAAAACACTGTTTTCTAAGTCACCAGCAGTTTAAAACTAGAACCACTTTTTTTTAAGTCTAAAGATCTATTCACTTTTACTTTTTTGTGCATGTTGATTTAAAGAGAAATAACATCCCTTCCCCTAAGGCATCCCAATGATATACTGTTCATTTCCTTTTAAAGTGTGTGAATGGCATTTCTGGACAGTTCTGAGTTTTTCCTCACTGACGTTCATGTGGTTTGGTTATGTCACACAGCAACCTTTTCTTGCTCTGAGCCTCGCAGCTTTTAATAGAAATCAGGCAAACCAGAGTTAGTGCAGTTAGTTCAGCTAAGGGTTTGATTCACTCTCTCAAACTATGCTCCCCTGTAGCCTTAACAGGCTGTTCCTGCTCCCAGCAAGCTGGGGGCAGATTCACCGAGTCCATTTTCTACTCCTTCACATCTTTGTTTTAAGGTTATCTGAAACATCTATCTGCAAAATGAGCACCAAAACAAGAGGCTATCTCAGTAGTACAAGGTGCTGGGCACATTAAGATCTATTGTCTGCACTTTTATATTCAGTTAGAAGAATTTGTTAGCATGATCAGAGCCTATAAAACTCAAAATGAGCAGATGCTTTTCTTTAAAAACTTTCACAATAAAATTTATTACGTTAATATCATTAAAAATATTATAAAATAATAAAATATTCTGCTTAGCAGAAAGATGATGCCAGGGCTTTAAAACCCCAGGTTTGTGCAAACAGTTTTCGTAAACATAAGGAGTCAAGTGTTCAAGTTCCATCCGAAGATACAGTAAGTTGCTACAAAAATAAGTTTGCTCACTGTCAAACAAGGTTAAAAACCCAGGAGGCTGGATTTCTTCACACATCTCGTGCTCACACACACACCCCGTACAGTTAATGCTGTATTTATATCTGAAAGGGGAAGGATTTGAGATAGTCCTTCAGAACTGGATTCAGTGGGATCCGGCTCAAGTTTTCCCTTCCAAAAGTCTTCACGATGCTTTTCCGGCAGAGCTCCTGCAAGGGCTGCACGCGGACTTTGCGTAGGGGGGTAACCAGGACCTTCCTGGGGGAGCTTATGTAATGTTCCAGCAGCTTGAAAAGACAGTCAAAACTCTCCTTGCTGCCATCCAGGCTGAAACGCCCAGTCTGAAAGTTTATCCGGATGCTGGTGGGCCCAGTTGCGGTCTTAACACTGATGGCAAAGAAGCAGTTCTTCTGCGTGCTGTCCCTGATGAGGAAGGTGCCCTCGGGCTCTGACTTGAGCTTCTCGTGGGCAGCGCTGACGGTCAGCGGCCCCCAGTAAAAGCCGCAGGCGTCCAGCAGGGAGCTCGCCCGCGTGATGCTGCTGAAATCCGCCTGCGAGCGGAAGGTTCGGAAGTGCGTGTTGCTCTGCGCAGCGCCGGGCCGCCCGGGGCCGTGGTACACTCGAGCCTGCGAACGGTCCCGCGCCGGAGGGTCAAGGAGACATCTCGGGTCTGCTGCAACGGCATTATCTGCTGACACCTTGCTGTGCGCTACCATCCTACAGCCTGCGCCAGCGGATGCGGTCTGCCATAGCGTCAGCGGCGTTCCCGGGGCTATTCTGAAAGGCCAGAGAGAGACGAGATGTGAGATCACAGCGCAAAGACAACCTCTGAATGACCGAGGCTCCCATTCAGATCTGTCCCACCCATTATGAAATAAAATATTCATTTCCCAGCTTACACTGGGCAAAAAAGCGCTCGCTACCTGACAAGATTAACAGGCTATTACTATTGCAAAGTCCAAAGCTCCAAAAATACTCAGCAGGGATGATTAACCACATGAGCTGCAAAGGCTAATGTGGTTTCCCCGCTTCAATGGAAATGTATCAGCACCGAGACTGAGTCAGATGGCAGGAGTCCTCCTTGAGAGGAGACCTTGTACTTGCTCCAGCAGCTTCTCAAGTTTAAGGAAAAGCGGAGGGGAGGAAAGAAAAAGAAAAAAAAAAAAAAAAAAAAGGCAGTGAGGTTTTTAAAAAAGCAGTGAGGTTTTTAAGATGCAGTTACCACTGTCCTTCCAGCTGCCTCTGTCCCTTGCCAGCTGTCTGGGCTCAGCAGGCGCCTCAGCACATTATGCAGAGAGGAGAAAGTGGCGAGGGAAGCGAGTAACGCGCAGAGGCGGTGCCCAGTGGGGGCAGCCTGCAGCACTGCCCTTTACTTGGCAGCCCCTAAACTACTCTAAATCCGAGGCTCTGCCATAAAAGGTAGTTTCCTATTCCCCAGCTTTCCCTGGGGACAGCAGTGCTACAACCTCACCAGCTTGCACAAATCAACCTCCGTGAACTCCTGAGGCATTACTCCTCCGGCTTGCTCCGTTCGTATTACGTGCACTTATTACGTGCACTTTAAGTGGCCCGATCTAAATTGCTTCCTATTGATATATCTTTCAGCATGAGGGACTCGATTCCTCCCTCGTGTTACTTCAAAGGAATTAGCTCCAGGAACGAACCCGGCCTGCGCGTCTGCCTCTGGCCATGCGGTTCGATACATCTCCGCGGCCGCGCTGACCTTACTGGCACGCATAGATTCCAGGATTTATCCCCCGTCAGATATAGATCTGCAGCGGCAGCTTGCTGAGAAACCTTGAGGGCTTCTCAGAAACCCACCCCCGGCCATCTTACGCGGCGGGGGGAACCGGCTAACGCGCGTTTCTCAGAAAGTGCCCAGCGGGATTCCTGTCTGCGCTCATTTAACAACTTGACATTTGGTTTCATTTAAGGTCACATTATCTCCTGGAGCAGTTAAAAAAAAAAAAAAAAAAGGTTTGTACGATCCTTATGGTGGCAAACAACAGGCCGAAGGCAGCACTGGCCTTTCCTTCCCAGGAGCTGGGGAGCGAGGTCAGTTTTTCCAGTTGCCGCGCCAGGACTCGCGGGCGGCTCTCGCAGGTCAAGAGCTGGGGGAAGGGGAAGGCCCCAAAACGCCGCGAGCTGCCGCGGCCAAGGGCGCCCCGTCCCGCGGCTCGGGCCGCCCCGTCGCTTCCCCGTCCCTGTCCCCGGGCTGCTTCAAACCAGGCGCCAGGGAGCTCCGCGTCGCGCGGGAGCCGCGAAGGGGGGCAGAGAAGCGCCGGGCCGGGGGCAGCGCTTACCTCGGCCCGGAGCGCCGCCCGCGGGGCGCGCTGCATGCGCGGAGCCGGAGCGCTGCTGGGCCGCGC
>VWPW01001920.1:0-16224 GCA_013389825.1 Crypturellus undulatus
CCAGTTCATCTTGCTTATTCCCCATGTAGAAGAGCTACACAGCAGCTCCCTAGCACCTACAAAGGGAAGATGATGATGCAACCAGGATCTTCACAGTGTGTGTGAAGTGCCAGAGAAGAGGCAATGAAACATGAGATGTTTAGTCTGGATGAGGAAAAGTTTTTTCACCATGAAGACAGTCAAGCATCAGAGCAGGTCACACAGAGAGGCTGTTCTTGGAGGCTTTCAAGACCTCACTGGATGAAGCCCTGAGGAGCCTGACCTAACCTCACAGCTGAACCTTTGAGCAAAATAGACTTCCTGAGGTCTCTCTTATCCTATGATCATTTTTAATCATCCATTAACTGATTTCCCCAAATTAGTCTCCTACATAAGACACTAATTATTACATGAGTCAGGAAGACACCGTTAGCTTATTCTAGGCAAGGAATAAGAAAGGATGCTGATGCTGAGAGGTCCCAAGATGTCACAGGAAGGGGCATGACACTTGAGCAGGTAACCAAAAGCAGACTATGAATGTTTAAGACATTTGCTTTATTTTATTATTGGAGCAAAATACAAAGATTCTACCTTGTATACCCATAAAAATACAAAGTGAAGTTTCAAAACATGAATAGTTCATTAAAAGATTTCTTCATGATTGCTTTCACTAATAAAATCCTTCAAGACAGGTTACACAATCAGAGGAAATGAGATTAAAAAGACAAACCCAGAAACATAAGGAAAAATATAAGAAGTGGGAATATAAAAATAATTTCAAAAATAAGTACTACCACCACCCTGTACCCTCATACTGGTAAGATTTTCTTGGGTTGCATATTTAATTTCTGAATATGGTGGTCTACCAGAGGGTTCTAGACAGACATCCAACGGCAACAGGGAAAGTGACTCCCCATCACCAGTATGTTAGTGGTTTTCTTCTAGTTACTACAGGGTATGAAGACAGGAAAACCACATCTTCCCAGAGCAAGATCAGCACAGCTTGATTCTGAGGGGTAGTCTCTGAAGAAAACAAAGGAAAGAGGAACAAAAGAAAAGCAGGAGAGAGCAAGACAAAGAAGTAATCAGCAGAAAATCGAAGAAACAGGACTCCAGCTACACTAATGGTAGTAGAAGTTAAAGGATCAGGTTTCCTGCGGTGCAGTTTATTCTAACAGTTTTATTATAAAAAGGAAATGCCCTTGTGGCTGACCTTAGCAAACTCAAAATACTGGGCAAGCAAGTCAACCTTAAACATCTCCTTAACATTATCTTGCAGAAGAGATAGTCAAGTTTATGAGCATAACCAATACAACTTTCTAAACATATACTTGAATATGTTACAGCATTTTCTACAGGCCACTATATAATCATAACTCTTATGGCAGCATTTTAAAGATAAAGGTCTACAATCTACATCACTGCTGGTTCTTTTCAAAATAAATTAAAAAAAAAAAAAGATTTTTCTAATTTTTCTAATCACTGTTTCATGATAAAAAAAATCTCAAGTAAATATTCACCCCTGTATATACTACTAGACT
This sequence comes from Crypturellus undulatus, assembly GCA_013389825.1. Lineage (NCBI taxonomy): Eukaryota > Metazoa > Chordata > Aves > Tinamiformes > Tinamidae > Crypturellus > Crypturellus undulatus. The sequence continues at coordinate 1,521 of VWPW01001920.1, forward strand.
AGCAGTAATTCATCATAAAGCCCACATGGTACTTATGGTACTACTATACGGTACATCTGCCAGTAATGAGCTATTCCCGCCAGTAATAAGCTATTCAGAGCAGCTGCTTCCAAACTGTAACCTGTATATCTTGAGTTGTCAAGAAGACTTCTCGTCCACAGAGAACAGCGTTAAGTTATATCTCATGGACATGGCCTTTAACATTTGGATCACCCTGCTGTCCTCTATGAGCAACTAGCATGCTCAGAAGTTGTCTGCCAGGTAATCAGTCACTGAAAGACATTTACATCCACAAATTCACTTGGATTCAATTTATATCCACAAATTCACTCCTTTTATGCAGCACAAAAAATGTCCTCATTGTCAAATGTTTGAAAATTCTTAACAGAAAAGGCATATGTATAAACAACACAATAAAGGAATTTGTGTTTCACTGTAAACAATTTAATGCAAAGAAGAAAGGTTTTTCTTAATATTAAGTAATTAGGATACTTGCGCATAGAAGAACCAGGAAAACTAGCTTTGAGCTTTATGATGTCACAAGCAAAAAGAAGAAGGGTTGTTTGGCTTTTTAATTCATACCTGTTAAATGCATATGCAAGAGACAATATTTTTTAGACCCCAGAGTTATGATCCAGTACTTTTTTTAATCAAAACTATGTAACAGATATCAGAAATAATGAAATGAAGGCTTGACTACTCCTAGAGGAAATCAGTCATATTTTTCTTTTTTTGCCCTAAACTCAAACTGCCGTACATTAAAAAATGCATTTGAGCATCTCTAAATAGAGAGATAAAACCAAACTACAAAGAAATCTTGGTCAACTATAAAAATTCTTCCCTCTTAAGCTGTTAGTCTTCAATAGTATCACCTGCTCAAGGTCTTCAGACTTAAATTCTAAGTTGGCTAATAGCTCAAATTGCTAAAAATAAAGCCAAACAAAAATAGGAAAAAAAAATCTCTGTTTTCTGCAAGACATAAAAAGGAGTAAGTCCATTTTTGTCTCTGAGAAGACAGATCTCCATTCTGCAAGTTGTTCTGTTTGGACAGATCCATACCCATTAAGCCAGATAGATCAGTTAGCAACACCAGGGTCAGAAAAGTGTAATTTCAGGGCCCATTCCTTTTTTTATACTGTGATTGACAAATACTGAGTTTAGACACACAGATCCTCAATGTGTCACAGACTACCCATACTTCATCATCAATAAGGTTTCCATGACAAATGGAACTTTTCATGTTTCTTCTGGGAAAAAAAAAAGAAGAAAAAAGAACAAAAAGATCACACACGGCATGATATGTCCAGCAGCAGGACAGATACATTGTCATTTAAGAAGGCGAAAGAAAGTTTGTTTTTGACTAAGGTTTGTATTCCATTTAAAAATTGCAACCCTCCAGGATACACTTTAATATTTTGAAGTACCTTTCAGTATTAAAATACAATCTATACCTTTCAACATATTGGGGTCACTTTTGTTTACAATTTGCTGCATTTACATTTTCCATGATCTGTCATGGCTATATAGAAAAGGTGTACGTGTTTTTAATTGTACAATAACAAAATGACAATCACTTCTCTGATCAGAAAAGTAACTCTGCAGTGGGAAATCTTTTAAAAATTAAAAGATTTTAAAATCTTTTAAAATTTCTTTTAAAAAGATTTTGTCTGTCTTTCGCCTTTCCAAAAGGCATATTTCATTAACAAAGGAAATGCATTAAAGCTAGTTCTACAAGCTATGTTTTAAGAACTTCTACTAGAAGAATACTAATTAATTACTGTTTTTATCAAGTAGTACAGGTTAACAAAACTGGATTCCACCGCCAACTTAACTGGAAGACACCAAAAATAAGTATTTGCTAATGGTATTTTGCATGAATTCCTGTTCTCAGCAAGTGGTTCGTTTCTTCCCAGCAGGCCTCTCTGTAGTCGGTTACGTGACTTGTACATTTAGTTAATCCCTTGGCATCTAAAAAATTCCCACCTTTCATTTGTCATCGCTGTATCACAAAATACAACCAGAAAAAAGAACCTGCTGCTTACTTTCAAGCATTTTCTTGCCCTAAAATACCATTGTATTGAATAACTCTATTTTTATTCTTATCAAAGAAATGTCATTTCAGCAGCACACAGACCAAGGACAAGTTACAATACAAACATTAATGCAGATGATTAACCGTGAACAAGAGTATACCAAGTTTAAACAGTCTCAGATTACAAAAGCATTTAGTAACTTGGTTTTATTCAGATATCAGAACATAGTTAATGTGCACACAAAGGACAGCACCATGCAAAAATTCAAATATCCTCTGACTCACTCTGAAACAAAAACCTCTAAACTGGTGATATTATCCAAATAATCTTAGTAGCAAGCCAGGATTACTGTATCTGAAAGTTTCACCTAAAGACAGCTCTATCCTCTAATTAGTGACGGAGGATGTCACAAGAACACAGACAGATTGCCTAAAAAAAAAAAAAACTGTATGTGAATAAGCAAAGAAAAAAAAGCAGGATACAGAAGTAGTTTAAAATTACAAAGCATTTTTTCCTTTTTTTCTCTTGTTTAATTAATAATCTCTCCAATGTAATGTGTGCACTGACTACTGTTTTTTTTTTCCTGTATGTCTGCAGATTGTCAGCTTTTCCAGGCTTGTATGTACAATATAATTTTTTTTAAAGACTTTTCATATTTTTGTAACTTAAAACCATCCTATAAATGCTAGATCTTGTATTATTACCCACAATAAGTATGTATTCTTTAAGATTAGGAATTTTGAGTAATTTTAAGGTCTGTTTTCTCATTACAAAGTGTTTGGGAATCTTGAATTTCTTCCATGTCAAAAACATTAATAGCAGCAATATACCTACAGAAAAATAAAACTCTTTATAATGAACTCTCTAGAAGTGTGAATAGCAGATAGCTTTGAAAAAAAAAAATGGTTATACATTTGGAAAAGAAAAAAATACTCAGAAAGTTCGAAGAGTGACACTTTTCAATTTACCTCAAGAGGCAATTCCACATTGTGTTAATATTCAAGTATTTTTGAAGCAGAAAAGCAAATTCAAATATTAAAATTATTTAGGTTTTCTATGAAGGTAACTTATTTTTCACTGTATATAGCTACCAGAAGGGAAGAAATAACACTCTCAAACTATAATATAGATCTGAATCAGCTTGTAAAATGTATTTATGCACCTGGGGGGAGAATGTTAGATATGAACTGTTAACACAGGGAATACAGCATTTATATTCTACCTACAAAACTGTTCCAAAGCCCACTTGCGCACAGCAAGTAGCATTTCCCAACAATAGATGTAAACTTCAGCAGAATCTAAGCTTGTCCATAATTTCTCCTTTTAGCCAGATTTCACGTGTGTAAGTATGGAAAGGAACTTTAATTAGTGCTGCATTCAGTGTTATCATTTAATGCAATTTAGATCACTTGAACACTGTGGATAGAGGGGGAGTCTTTTTCTGAAGATGTAATTCAGCGTAATGTTTAGCAGAGGAATAAACTATTCTATTTGATACTGTCGTGGCATAAGTCTTGAAGGAAAGGAATAAACTGGGAAAAAGTCATGTGTACCAAGAATCAAAGCAATTGCCTTGACTATTTTGCACCATTAAAAAACAAACAAACAAACATTACTATTTGTTGAGCACCATCCTAACTATCTTTGAGGTAGTTAGGAAGGAATTGCTCCCCTTTTTGAAATGCCTATATGGAGAAGAGCAGCTGAGAAATTCAGCACAGGACTAATCCAGGAAACTCATTCTGCTACATTCTAGCAGATGCCCACAACAGACCTCACCAAACGCACTGAAAGTAGATTAGAAGAATCCTCTCCAAAACAAGGAAAACGAATTCATGGCTATAATAGTATAACCAAAAAAAAAAAAAAAATCCTTCTCCCTTAGAAGAAATCACTGTTGTTGCAATGGTAACAGCAGCAGACTAACACCAGTACGGGGACTAGCTGGCTATAAGAGGCCTCTTGGCAGCAGGGTGGCCATTCCAAATTCCAAAGTGCGTAGAGCAGGTGCTGCAGGAGGGCCAGCCTCATCACCTCTTGGGAAGCTACTGACCAAGCTGCAGAATCACAAGGCACATTCCCAAGGTCTCTCTGGAGCCTATGTTGCAGGCTACATGCCTGCAAAGGCTGCAGTAACTGTTATTTTTCACTCTAAAAAGGACAGTGTCTGGCTTAGAGTTGTGGGACCTTTTTTGTTGGGGGAGGGGAGGGTGGAGTTGGAACAGAGTAAGGGGAGAATGTAAAAAAGAAGGCATCTACATAGGCAGCTTTACTTACAGAGCGAATTCAATGCAATTATGATATACCCTGATATTTATAAGCAGTCATGCATATGAGGAAGCTCAGTTAGATGGAAACAGATAGGTAACTCTGAAGATAAGACAGGCCTTAAGGCAAATGTGAAGTTTCCATAGGCTTTTACAAACTTTCACCTCCCGTTTTCAGAGGGCTCTTCAACACAGTGCTGCTGTGGTGCTGCTCAAGTTTCGCTCTGTGATATGACATCCAGCTCTGAAGAATATTACACATTTCTTTAAAGAAGGCAGCCAGTATTTTCAAATTTGGCTGAACTCTCATAAATCTGATGCACTCATTTCTCGTGTTCCTACTTAAGCTTAATACAGATGAAAAAGCAAAATTTGACAACAAAGCATTGTAAAATTTGCCATAGACTGCAAACAATTTCTTTCCAAACAAAGAATCTGTACCTCTCTCAGAACTATTTAATGCTCAAGATAGCAACATCTGATTGTTAGGGATTTTTTGACTACTTCTTATGAAAATTTTACCAGAAAATAAGCATTTTTTTGGCACAGAGATCTTCGGTACAGAGTCCATCTAAATACCATGAAGTGATCACTTCATGGTATTCTACCATGAATTCTACCAAAGATTCTACCTTTTAGACCAACTTTAGTCAGAAGCTACATATAACGAGTCAGAAATCAGACAATAACAGAAAAACAAGCTTTTCACTGTAAATCTTGACAAAGGCTCTAGGATACAGCCCATAGCTCTCCATTTTTCCCATTAGGAGACTAGAATGCCTGAGACAAACTGCAGATTAAGTTCATGTCCTGAAGTCTTAGTTAGAGCACTTTCTTCATCTGGGGATGATTAGGTTTTTAGATGTTTCTAAATGGCTTCCATGAACATGGCAATACACAGAGCACAGTATTATTTCACCACTATAATCTTTTGTTAGTCTATGTATCGATCCTTACCTGCCTAAAAAAGTTTGATGCAGTTATGAGACAGTTTGGTAAAGGCGTAATTTGAGGTTTATTGAAATTGCCATTGCTGACAACAGCAAAAACACATAATAGTATTTTTTTTGTACTCCTGGAGACTTTATCAAAAGTACATGACTATCTTCAACATGAAACAGAGAAGGGTTTTGTTACGGCATTCCTCAAGTTTTTTAAAAAGGAAACTCTTGTTTGGCTTAAGACATCAAAGCTAAAGATTAGATCATAGCACACAGTAATATAAAGTAATTCCACTTCTGAGTTTCCTCATTACACAGCAAACACTACTCATAATAGGCAGTCCAGCAACACTAATCATCAGGATTGAGCAATGCTTTCATTAGCAACTACTGCCTTCCCAAACTACTCATCACAACTTCATTTTTCTTTTCCAGATATGAAAGCTATCAATTCAAGTCTTTAAATATCCTCCATAAATACAAGTGCTAAAGAACACTTTCAAATTTTAGTCTGCACTGAAAAAAAAAAAATTAGTAATGTTTAGTAAATTCATAACTTGCAATGGAAACTAGGATTTAATTTAAAAAAAATCATTCTACAAGTATACAATGCCTGGAGTTGAAAAAGATACAGTAAAGTTTTGAAATGTAAGTGAAAGATGAATGCAAGAGAGATTTCTCAATATATAACAAAGTATATTACAAAGACCATTTTAATCAATTAATTTACATGAAACAGGTCAGTTCTGCAAAGGTTTCCAAAGCACAACTTGGAACAACTTGATCTATTTCCACGTAAACCCTTTCCTCTCCAGGAGGAAACCGCATTACCATCAGCACTGCTGACAGTGATGTTTTTCAAATGGGGAAATTAGATTTTCTTTCGTCCAATTTTAGTTAAAAAAAATGCATATTCATATGAGATCAAAACAATTTGCTGCTCAAAGTAAAAGTGGTTTCTGGGAGGAGAGGGAGGAGTGGGGAAGGGGGAGTTACTTGGGGGATGACCACAGTTACTTGTGGCAGCGGGATCTTCTTTTTTTTTTTTTTTTTTAATGTTCTGATCAACAGCAGGCTGGGCAAAAGCCGCTAATTTTCACCCAGAAGTGCAATTCTGATCTTCCAGATCGGAAAGGTTTTTCAAACAATACAATAGTTACATAGAATACGTACATCAGTCCAATTAATATGTGTATTTCTCTGCAAGAAAATATTTGAACATGGACTTGCATACAAAATGCAATTCATCTGACAAAGAGAAAGCTATTCTAAACAAATCATTGGGACACCCTAAAAAAACAAGGCCGTGAAACTTTAGTTTATAGATACTGCTATGGACATCATACTCTGGCAACAATATTTGGCTAACACACAACTCTCTCACTTTTTGCCGTCACAAAAGTGCTTTCACCACAGAGTAGATGAGAAATTCTCTTGTACCTTCGGATATCGATTTCATCAAGAGCAAACCTTAAAATGGTTCATCAAGGATCTGTAAAGCTGGTACTAAGTAACTTACTAGAAAAACTACTTAAAGAGTTAACTAGGCAACTCTGTTGCTGGAGTTTAGATTTTTCTTAGTTCTAGTTTCAACAGTGTAACATAGAAAAATAAAAACAATGAACAATAATTAAAAAAAAAAAAAAAACCCTCAAGCCACTAACACACAAATGTTATGCTTCACTAAACCCATTGTTCTAGAATATTTACACAAGAGTTGATCTGGAATAAAGAGTCATATATTCAACAGGTGCTCCACTTCAATTACAGTAAAAACAAGAATTTTTTTTAATATGCTGGAAAAAATTATACGGTAACTTTCAACTATTTTTTTCAAGTCCAGTGTACCTTCTATTCTTAAAATACATGAGTAAATCTGGAAATACTTCGATGATTATTAAGATATGCCAAACCCTACTACAAAGAAAAAAAAGCATGTCACTTGCAAAGATGATGATTTATAATTTCTGCTCTCCAAAGAAATGTGACTGCAAGAGATGAGATGGACAAGATTATGTAAGAAGACTACGTATGATCTTTAACTGCACAGTCAAAAATTCTAACAGACTCATCTATTTATATGGAAAAAATATGAAGATTATGAATAGACATAGATGTGTTAAGAGTGTTATTTGTGTTTTCTGGTTCCACATCTGCAGTACAACTGACATGTTGTGGTCTAGGAGACCACAGCTGTTCACAATTCCAGGCCTAAGAATTTCTTTTCATTATTATTTTTCTTATTATTAATATCCGGGTGGAAAGGAAGAGAAGGTCCAGCCTTTCAGCTCTTAAAATCTAAAGATTTTTCCAGAATTCATTACTTATCTACACCAAAGTTCTCCAAGGCAGATCAGGGCAATAAAGAACCCTGGGTCGCTCTAGGTGGTGAGAAATGAAGCAAGCGGTATCTAGAAAGAAAGGCCTCTTTATAAGGAGACAAGAAAGGAGGTTATCACTGAAATGGTAACCTGGTAAGAATTATCTGTGCTACAACATGATCTAAAAAAGGAATGAAGGATTTACGAGATGAGTACAAGAAATAAAGTAGCTCTACATAAAGATAGTGAAATATAACATATGACAACACTATTCAGTAACCTTGAAGCTAAACCTGTAATTCAAGTAGGCCACAGACTCACTATTAGCAACATAATACCTACGTATGTCACAAAAAGCTTTTATCAAGTTATGAACCCTTAAGAAAAAAAACAAAAGTCAAATAACACAGCAAAGGATCAGTAGCCCAAGGTGGGTACTGAAAGAAAGAGGTAAGTAAGACTGGACTTCATGTCAAATTTGGAGCTTTATTCTGGCTTAGAAGAGAACCAAATTAGACAGCAGTGGAAGGCAGAGTTGCGATTTAGTGATCGAGAGCAACTAATTTTTCTTTTCGCAGGAAAAACTCATCTTTCCACTGCAAAAAGTCATGCTGTGACCACATTTTGCTTTTCTTGCAGGAGTTCACAAGATATGATACTGTCAACGATGATAGTCTGAACATTATTGAGAACTGAATTTTTAAACCAATGGAAAATAAAACTTTCATCTCTGTTTTCTCCTGTCTTTATCTTGGACTAACAATTTTTTGGAAAGATGCAGTTACATAAAAACAATATTTTACCCACAAATAAGGGTGAGAAGGAAAAAGTGTTTAGACTCTGGCAATTAGAATTATGAACAAAGGCACATACATATGCAAAAGAATTATCTAATACCTTGTTTGGTTTGTCCCGATAACATTTATTCAAAGCAAAAAAAAAAAAAAAAGAAAAAAAAAATTAGCTAAAGAATATTTATAAGGCCCCATATTTGTAAAGATAAGCTAAGACAAAGAAAGAGCTGGCTCTGATATATACCTTGACGACAGAGAACATAAAACAACACAGGTATGAAACACTTGCTTTATAGGGGACACTGAGTAAAAACACTAAAATTTATTGTTGGCACTGTAAAGCCTATTTCCAATTATCATATTCTTGATTGTTTAGCAACTGGATTCAAAATGGGTAAGTTTGTATTTCCTTACCTGAAAACAAGGAGACAGGCAGTGAAGAATGAGGAAACGGTAAAAGAAGAAAGCAAATGAAACTTAGAAAATGAGGGAGAAAAAAAAAATCAAAAAAAAAAAAAGTCTTTGGGCATTTTCACCTCTGAGGTTATTTCATCCAGCAAGATAAGTGTATCCTGCTCTACTTCTACACAAACCTCATAAAACTTCCAAAGTGTGTTCCACTTTATTTATTGTTCTGGTGCTTGATACACAAAGCGACCATACTGACTGTTTATACTACAGTTCTTAACTCTACCATAAGCTACACAACGAATCAGGTGTTGTCTATTTACCTTCATCTCAACTACTTAACAAACTTAATTTATTATCCAAATACATTATTCATGAGTTACTGAACTCATTAATATGTTGATCTCTTATATTCAGTTAACAAAATAGCCACCTAAAACATTATTGTATTTTACTATTAGCAACTAATTTAACAAAAAGTTATGTTGCAAGAAAGATAGATCTCTAAAGTCGGCACAACAATCTTAACATCAGAAATTAACAAGCTCTAATCTCCTCATAAACCAGAGGTAAATTCCCATATATCGCTACTCATTGACGTATCATTCAAAGCATGTTTTATATATAAATGTTTTTCCAAGGCAAGACTCTCCAAAAATCCAAAATTATCCAAGCAATGCTTTATTTAAATATACTCAGAAGAAGTTCCCATTAGCTTGAAATTTGACATTTTGAAAACAGAGCAACTACTCCATTTGTTATCTGGAATATCTGCTAAAATTAACTTAAGTCTACTGTAACATTCCGTTTATTACTTCATATTGTGGTTTCCTATTCTATCTTCAATAGATTAAATATATATACATATATTCTTCATGTAGGACTCTGAATTTTGGTTAGCCATAATCCAAAAGACTTTTCAAAGAATTACTGACCCAAAGATAAACTTAAGAGTGCTTCTCATGTGATCTACAATCTTATCACAAAAACTAGCTCATTTCAATTCTTAACACCTTCCAGCCACATTGTGTTTGGAAGTTTCAGATATTCTTATTTCATTTAGATTAACATTTCTTATGAACACAAGCAGCTTTTTAATGAAGCAAGGTTATCAACAAAAAAAAAATCTCATAAAAGTATGTTTCATTTATTGTTGTTAGCCTGCCTGAAAGAGAAATCATTTGGTCAAAAAGCACACTTATGCAAACAAAGTAAATCTGTAAGATTTCCAGAGAACTAGGGGTCTTTCAACTGAAAAATAATGCTTGTCAATGACACTTTATTCAGGGAACAAAATTTACACATTGAGGGCGGATTCTTAAAGCCAGTATGTCTGAGCCATATGAACCAAATTAGCCACTAACTCAAATACTAACTTACATACGTAATATTAAGAGCACAAACATAAGGCTCGTACCTAGGAGATTATTTCAGGTCACTATATTGTCTGCAGAATATGGTCAAGATCTGAATTCACACTTAACATTGCTCTGTAGATAGCAGCAATTACACTTCATTTATAAAGACAGGCTATTCCCTTCTTCTCTATTAACCCAAAACTAGTCTCCAAATAAAGAGTCCTTTTAATGGAAACAGCCAGTTCAGGCCCAGAATTCCCCCTGCCCTTCAACCATTTCAATGCAGAACTGAAGTCAAAAGGCTCAGTGGGCTGAAGTTAGAAATCACTAACCTGTAACTAACATTTCAGTGTTTTATTATCTTTTTAAATACAACTATTTTGTGAGTAATTATTGGAAAAATATTTCATTTACTATAAAGTGTAGACATCAATCCTTTAATATTCCAAGACATCCTTCCAGAGTTTCTAAACATTAATGTAAACATTTGTTACAAAATTTATTTTCTATACAATGGATTTGGTACACTTAAAAATAGCATGCTAAAATATACCCATTAGCTTTTTGATGAGTTTACAGAGTTGCACTACTTAACAGAAAGTTGTGACATACAAAGCACGGAGAAAGCATAGGTATTTTTACCATTCATGTGATCTTTATCAAGCTCCAGACTTGCACTTCTCCTGCTAATATCACCCATGATGCAATAGTCCTAGCAGTTGATAATTACAATTTTAAAACATGAGCCATTTTGTACCTCTTCGAAATGAAAAAGATTTTTTAAAGCAGATAGGAGAGCAAGCAAGCAGATATGTAGCTGCAGCGTTTTTAAACCCTCTAAACTTTGGAATTCTTAGTGATTTAAATGGATCTAAGCAACTTAATTGTACAAATACTTTGAAAAGACTATCTCATGTCACATACTAGTCACCCATATGACAATTATTTGCAACACTTAAGAAAACCAAACCAGAGCCCAAAAAACAAATCTGAGTCCATAGATGAAACAAAAAATTACATCTCCCTTAAATACAAACAAAAAAATCTATTTAAAGCCAGTAATAGGACTTTAAATACACACTAACTAGAAAAAAAAAAAAGCCATAGTAGCACCAGAAGATGAAATCAACATCCCTCCAAGAAATGTCAAGATTTATTCCTAGTATATTATTGCTAAGCTTACACAAGTTGATATTTTCCGATGAAAATAAGTCATCTAACAGCCACAAAGAGCTTCCAAATTCCATTTAGGTTTGTGGTTTGTGTTTTGTTTTTTTAAGGCCATGTCATTGATTACTCTATTAGGTGCTGTTCTTAATGCAAAGCATATTAATTGCCTAAGCTTTCTTGATTATAGTTTATTGCTTTTATTAAAACCCAGATATATTAGACCAATTTAGAAAAGCTTCCTCCATCAGAAAACAATACTAGAACAAATCAATGTAGTTGACAACAATCACCAAATACTTAGGCCATTATATAGAAAAAAATCTAAAAAGTCTTTCTCAGAAAAAAAGTAAAGGCAACCAGTACATATTCTAAATCTGATACTGATGTTTTGAAAAATACAGTGCTTCTCCTCCTTACATACATAGTTATCATATTGAATCACAACACAGTGCTTTGAAACTGCATGCTGTCATCAACAATAATTATAATGCCTAGCTCATACATGGCACCTTAAACCAACAGATCTCAAATATTTTTCAAGAGGATTTATATTTATCCTATCTGACAGTGATAAATGCACTAGCTTACAGTGACTTTGCTTTCCTCACTCCCTCCTAAACTCCCACACTAGTTATTTTATACAATCAGTTCATTCCAGTAATCACTTTCATTAAAAAAAGTAAAAGTGTGTAAGTGCAAATTTTTTTTTATACAAGCTTCTAAACAACACTAAATGCTTGTTAACAAATCATTAAGTTGATGAGGTGAGGGAAAAGAAGAATGGAAAGGCAGACACATTTGAAGAAGAGCGTAAACACACTATTTCATTTTGAAATTGACTGTTGATTTATCTACAAACAAAAATATGACTCAACCCACACGGTCCAAAAATAAATAAATAAATAAATAAATAATAATAATAATAATAAAAAACCCACTGCTGTATCTTTGTTAAGATTTCCTAGGGCAGGTAGCTGCCTAATCATTTAAAGCAGAGAGTAAAGCTTATTTAAATGAAGTTCAAATGTTAATTGTTAAAATGTTAACTGTTAAAAAGTGACAAGGAGCCAACAGACTGAAGAACTGAGCAATTCTGTCATACTAAAGAATTAGATCTTCCAAGTTAATATCAAGATACACCAGCAGGTTCTGATACCTTTTACTCATTCTGTGAGCTAAATCGGCAGAAAAAAAATCCCTAAACCTCATTACTTCTCTGATGGAATGCCTGGAGATTCATTACAAAGCATCAAGTCCCAATAGTCTAACTACAAATGATACAGAGAAGCAAAACTTCCTTCCAGCTTGCGTGATGGGCACGTCCTTGTCCTCATCCTCATTGCGGAGTTAACCCCGGATACCAACTACTAAAACTGCTCCTATTGGATCAGACTCAGGTACATTCAACCAAAAGTCTGATATGAGTTATAGCACGATGCTGCAGGCCCACATATTCTAAAATAAATAAGTAAAATAAATAACAAATACAATAAATAGAGCATGCCTTATGTTCAAGCTGAACAGGGAAAAGTATGGTCTCAGAGGACCATCAGCTCTCAAGCAGTCTAGTAAAGCAGGCTACTTATCAAGTCAACAATGAGCCCAATATGAATTGCCTAGTCTGGCTTGAAAATATTGCCAAACTTGGGTCCGCCCAGGATAATATGGAGGAAAATGTGAACATGTATATTTGTAATTATCTGCAAAGAAAAACATATACTGTAGACTGTAAAACTGCTACCTATTGTCAGTTTGCTGTCAACACATCTGTCACCCCAAATTTTAGAACTAGTACTCTAAAAAGCTCAAACTCACAAAGAGATATGCGCGTACTTATTTTTCACTATCAGTAGTTCAACCAAAATAAATGTCACCATTGACAGCAATTACTATGCTCCTATGCAGCTTCAGAAGCTTAAACTACGTAAGTGTGGAGGTAATGCAAGCCAAACTGTTTTTTGTGTCTAAAATAATTATGAGGCAGGCAGCTTTTGTGCAAAGTCTTAAGTTATGACAGATACATAAGGACCTAAAAATGGTAATATTTTTTAAACTACTTATCATTAATAAAACTACAGAAGCTTATCATGAACATGAAGAAAACAGCACAGGGTTAGAATATATTGGAAATGAACATATACATTTAACAAAATCTAAGCCACAGACAATGGTCAACCTCAGATTCCAGAAAGAAAACCTATTGTGTTCCCAAATGCAACCATCAAGGCTCCCTCACAGCAGCATCCATGCGCTTCTTTAGAACAAGTAGCTGTCAGACAATGACAGCGCTTACCATCCACTCAGGCACAGAGTTGGGATTGTAACAAATACTGCAAGCAACAGGAAATTTCAAATTTCACAGAACTGTCATCTTCATACCACCAGGAACAGCTCGCACAAGCAGAACTAAAAAATGCCACAAATACTCATTTTTATGATACTGTGGCTGAAAATCCTTACAGTCCTTACAGGCCTTTTTTTTTTTTTTTTTTTTGTGGCTGCCCTAGCAGTCACTACCTGGCTGATGAAATCGGACTAAGCACTGGGCCGAGACCGACGCTATTTCTCAGGGACTCCTGTTAATGAGCAGCCAGGAGCCAGCGTGTGCTTCCTGCTCCTCGCCGGGCGGGCACACGCACCCGGGCGCGGAGCGCGACAAGGGGCAGCGCGGCAGGGAGTGGCGTGACTATTGCTCAAAAAAAAAAAAAAAAAAAACGGGGGAAAAAAAAGGAAAAAAAAAAATCCAGCCTCTCTCTCAGCCATCAGAACACCCATTTATCAGGAAGAAATTACGCGCTGTTTTTCCGGCGCAACGCGCGGACCCAGTACTACGAGCCGGCTCCTGATATTTACTCTACCCGCAGCGCTAGCAGCCGCGGGGCTCCGCGGGCCGGAGGCCGCTCGGCCCGGGCAGCTCCCCGTGGGGGGGCCGCGCTGCCGCCCGAGCAGGTTGCTGCTTTGTGCGCACAAAGCCGGAGCTCGGGCAAGCCAATAGCAGCGCCGCGCTTCCCACCGGCTCCCCGCATTGTTCAAAGCACAGGCAGGCCAAGAATAGCATAAAATTTTATTATTAAAGGTATGGTTTTTTTTTAAGGTTGGTTGAGGTGTGGGGGTGGTTCCTGACTCCCTCCGATGGCCATCTCCATTCCCGGAGGTTTCCTGCCCCGAGCTGCCCGTGGCGCCGGGCCGGGCATGCGGCAGAGGCGGGCGGGGGGGTGAGCTCCGGCCCTTTCGTCTCCCTCCCCGGGCGCCGCAACCTGCACTGGCTGCGGCCAGGGGCAGCCCCGCGCCCGACACTGCCGACCGTTACAGCCGTTAACGGCTGGTGGTGGGGGCGGCTCATGCCCCCGGCCGCGGGGGGAGGGGAGCCGAGCCGAGCGCGGGGCGGAGCCGGGCGGGCCGGGCCCCGGCG